>CALYOO010000346.1:0-37847 GCA_945261195.1 Cryptosula pallasiana
TCTTTTCATGTGTAATTCTAATGTGGTTAATGTTGCTTCAATTAAAAAAATAACGAAGCAAAAATCTGATTTACTTTAAATGTTGTCAGGGATAACAGCTATACCAACTCAGCAATCGTCACTGCTTGCCCCAACATTTTAGTGTTAGGTTAGCAATATCCAAAATGAGTAACAAAGCAAAAAATTGGCAGCCACAGGGTATAGACAAAGTTCCTACAACTATTATCAACACTATTCAGTACATACTGATGTGGTACCCACCTACCTCAAACCAGAGATGGATAAGCAAACATGTAATGACTTCTTGATCAAACGGAATTCCCATCCAATTGAGACTAGTAGGAATTAGCAATCATTTATTGCGCCAAATTTGAGCAACCAGCAAGCACTTTTCTGTATTGTCACAAGTAAAGTACTACAATTACTGGGATGTACGGAGCTAACTACTGTGGATTTCTCAGTGTCATCTACTTTCTTGGATGCACTGCCATCAAGGATGTTAGACATATTAACCAAAAATGTGAAATTCACAATTTCAATGAGCAATGTTGGACTAAGAAAAGAAGAAGCATCCGCAGGCATCTACAGAACAAGTTATCATACGTTAACAGATCAAAAAACAACGAAAAGTTGGAGTTCGCAGCACATTTTTCAAAAGAAAACTTTCTGCTGCTCTCACTCACTGAGAGAAAGTCTCACACACTCATCAACTGCCAGGAATGTAGAGCCAGCCATACCAAAACTTTCTACCTTAAAATGAATAACCAGCCAAAAGGACATAGCTTACCACTAACTCCAAAAGAAGTTGACATTAAAAAGGTAAACAATGTCTTGCATAAAACTCCGGATCAAATTAGTGAAAGCGATATTCGTGGCGTAATAGAGTCGGTTGTTAAGCCAATTCGTGCAGCCATTGCGAGCACGCCACACATTAACCATTTCATAAAGAAGGTCGTGGGGAAACGGAAAATTGACAACATTGATTTTATATCAAAGAAAGCAAAACGCAAAATCCTCGGGGATGCAAACAAAGAGTTAACAACAAACGCTGTCTCTCAGGACCACCTAGCTTTGTTTGCATCAAAACAATCAGGAGCAGAGTGGACCAGACAGATACGAGACTCATATGGTGTTAAAAGAACTACCAAGAACAAGTCTCACACCGGACGGCTGCGCTCCCACTACAAGTGGTCAGAAGACACACTCCGTGACATCCTCGAGTCTGAGCGAGTAAACAATTGGACAGAAGTTGGAAGAAAAATAGAGCTAGTGAGGAGAAGTTCACAGAAACCCCCAGGCAATATGGCTCAGGTATTTCCGATTCAATATATTGTTTATTTGTGATTTATTTAGCTGGCATTAGTAATACATATTATGGCCTACGCCAGAAGCAGTAAGAGTGCAAGAAAAACATTTGCAAACATGATTAATATGTACTGTTCATCTTTTTAGGTAGTTAAAGCCATTGCAAAATCTTTCGGCTATGATCCACCGGTAAAAAGGCAACAGAGAACCTGTTGGTTGAACTACAGAGGGCACAAGCTTAATGTCAAAAGAAGAACTTCCTACAAAGTGTTAAAGCAGCACAAACAAAAGCTAATAGAGTCTGGTGCTGTGGATATCGGCAAACCAATTGTTCCCATGCAATACACAAAGACGACTATCAATAATGGAGATGTTGTACGTTAATTCAGTTGATATTTATAATACAAGAGTAGATTCAAAGCTCAGCTGTTTAAAAAGACCACAAATACATGTACATTGCATTGTACAAATACATTAAAAATGTAAAAAAAAATTGCAGATCACAACAAAGCATGAGGTATCAGGAAGAAAATTTGATCTTAAGTCAATACGAGAGGAGCACCTGCAGCGGATGTTTTCGCTCAAGCTATTGAGAGCACCAGACACGGAGTCTATGACAGCAGCCGATATAGAGACTTTCTTGTCAGACCATGGTATGCTTCTATATAATAACTATCCCAATCTAAAATGATTAGCAGATCTGAAAATATACAATCTTAAAAATTCATGAAAAAATGTACCTGCGATTAAAAACAATTACTAACAGCAAACATTGATTTTCTCAATTACAGGTATTCCAGTTTTGGACTCAGAACTTCCAAGGGAGAAATATGAAGCCCTCACAAGAACTAGGCACATGACATTGTGGCATGACCACTCAGACATCGCGGGTAAGAATTCTGCACTGTGTCAGCAAGTTGGCTATAGCAAACACTTGAATGATGCAAATGTGACAAATGTATGTCTTTTGTAGGGAGCAGCCACTACCTGTTTATGGTTTGGTTTTTGTTTGACGATGTGGTCTATTACACTGATGAAGAATTCAAGAGAAAACATAATTTGGTGAGCAATTGACATTATGTCATTTTATATTGACACAAGTAACATTAATGCTGTAAAATTATATATTTTGATGTTTTATCTGTGGAGGCCTTGCTACATCTTTGCGTATGTTTGATGAAACTTGATTTGTGCAATGTTTCAGTAAAAATCATTGATAGCTACACAACGATGATTTTTGCATTAGAATAATTAGAATGGCTATTATGACTATTTGTGTCTATAGGCAATTACACTGGTCATAATAGCTCTTTGATGGTTTAATCTAGTATTTTTATGACAGGAGTAGGCTAACTGATGCTTCTAAAGCTACACATAAAGTGATTGGGATGTTGTAGCAAAAATGAAAAAAAAAATTATATGACAAACAATTACAACCAATTAAAACCTGTTGATATTATTTTGGCTCACAAACTGTGGGATTTGTGGTAGACTCAGTTTAGCATGAAACTTAAAGCAAGCCCATTTAACAATTTTATCCAGAGGTTATGCATTAGGATATTCTATGCCAAACAGGAGATGAAATTCCGGAGCATGTAGTTATAAACAATGGCCTGCACTCATATATAGTCCGTGTATGCAGAAAACATATTATTGCTATGTTTCAGGACTACGCAGTAAATGTGCAGGCTACAGTTGAGGCACCTTATGTATATCTCTTAGCGCGCTCGGGTTCTGCAGTTAAAGATCAACTGTTGTACGTACCAACACGATTGGAGGATGTTGTGGAGCTAGACACCCATCTGTCTGTACAGGGATTAGAGTATAAAGATCATCTCAGATTCTTCTCGGGAGACACTCCAGCAAGGCAAATGGAAGCTGGTCAACAGTGTGGAGGTCAGTGATATGCCTGCAACATCAATGATAAAACATGGAAATCATAACTGATTGTCTTAATAGCATCAAACTGCAATAAAAAATTGAGTGCAAAATTATTTTAATCAGGGAAATACCCATGCATATGTGGAATGCGGGACAGCAGCTTTGGGGACGTGTGCAAATTTAACAGTAGAGGACCATTTGAGTCTCTACAACAGCGAGTGGAGCACTTGAATATTACTGATACTTGGAAAAAGAAATCTGAAGGAGGAAAATTTGCAGTATTCGAAGCATTCAAGGTACTTTTCACATCATTCCTATTTTAATAAATATAAACATGCATCCGCTGAATTTCGAATTTGAGGTAACCACAAACATGCACTTGAATGTCTGTACTTTCAGACACAGGACATGCTCCATGAGCTCATACGTAGAGATGTACACATGGACTATAATGAAAAATCTGAAGAGATCAAACAACTTTTTGCTCAAACATTCAAAGGTAAGATTTGTTTCAACCTGGTTTTTCAGTCTACAATGAATCTGACACCAAATGGCTGACAATGGTGGTGCCACTGCAATGAGCAGATATGAATTCATGTTCAAACAGGCATAAGAAGACCACCAGCGCTTTGGTGCACAGGAGCTGACCTTGACCTCCCTCAATTTGAAATCGGACTTACGGAGCCCTTACATGATTTAAAAAATCTCATAAACAGACTATGTGGTGAGCTCCCACACACAATCAAGGACAAGCAACTGAAGGACGAGTTACTGCGTACTCTCAATGACCTTAAAGGTATTATTCAAGTTGACTAAAAGTAATTCCATACTAGAACATATGCACTTTTATCCACTGGAGTAAAGCAGACTGTAAATAAAAATAATTGGCCTAATTACATTTACCATTGAGAGATGGTTAAAATTTCCAATAAAACTAACACATTTTTCAATCTGCTTTTAGTGACCAACAGAGAAATGAAGGGCACTGATTGCAGGCTGAACTTGATCAAAATAGCCCATTTTCTCTCCAAAAAACAATGCCAGGATGAAGCCAGGAAGCCGTTTGCACTGGTAATGTCATTGGTTGAGCTACAAAAGTTGGCCTATGCTCCTGACTGCCAGCGATCTCCACGTTCTATACTGCGAGCATATAACCAGAGCTTCATATTCGCAACCACCTATGCTCAGATGTTTCAAGACCCAAAGTCGGCCCAGCACAGGTCAATGTATGGTATGCCATTTCATTGCATAGCTGTCCACCTGCCAGAAAGCTTAAGACTCGTTAGTGGAAGATCACTTGTGGCCGAGCATGCTGAGCGGCAGTTCAACAAACTTAGGTAATTGTGAGCTAGAAACTTATATGCATTATAAGGTTGAAGTACTACACATAGCTGAACGAAGTCACAATACCTTGGAATGGGTGAAATGCAGTAATAATCAAAATAATACTTTGTTGACAGACAAATAACAATGAGGGCATCAAACAGGCAGGCAGAATCTCTCATAACTAATGCCCTGTTTAGAATAGCCATGGAGAGACAGAGAACAGTGGAGTCACAGGACACTTTTACACTACAGGAAGCTCAAGTATGTAGAGCCATAGAGCAGTCATCAATATCAAAAGACTCAAGTGAGCTCTACCTTGGGAAGAACACCATCTTCACTAACAGGTATCAAGTGTGTCATAATCGACTAATTAGATCAAGCTTGAAAATTAGCCTACGTAAATATACTTTGTTGCAAGTAAATTTGTCCAATAGTGATATGCAACACAGCACCCACTGGCGCACATTATTCAAACACAACTTTCATGAACTTGAAGAATGAACCATGAGCAATAATGAACACTAATTTTTTATTTATGAGAGGGTAAATGTTCACATAATCAGAAATCTTATTGAAAATTCAGACCATATTTCAAAGAATACAGTGTTATTCATACCTCTGGTGGCACTTGAAGGTTTCTGGAAAGTAACCAGACAGCAGCACTGAATCACTTTAAGCGGATAGCGGACTTCATAGAGGTCGGACAGGACAAGTGGTATCGCACTCATGGCTCAGCGATAGAGTTTCTTGATGGTTTTCAGGAGCAGGACTCACATTCGGATGGCCCCTCTCGTACTCACTACAGGTAAACATATTGATATACAGAATGTCAGCTGAATAGGTTGCAACTAACAATTGTCTAAGACCGCTGCAAGAAAACACTGGATGAAGCGCAAACATGTATGTACTCAAAACCCAAAAGCATTATAGCGAAAATACATACAGTACATACATACAGTACATACATACAGTATATACATACAGTACATACATACAGTATATACATACAGTACATACATACAGTATATACATACAGTACATACATACAGTACATACATACAGTACATACATACATACAGTACATACATACAATACATACATACAGTACATACATACAGTACATACATACAGTACATACAGTACATACATACAGTTAATACATACAGTGCATACATACAGTATATACATACAGTACATACATACAATACATACATACAGTACATACATACAGTACATACAGTACATACAGTACATACATACAGTATATACATACAGTACATACATACAGTATATACATACAGTACATACATACAGTACATACATACAGTACATACATACAGTACATACATACAGTACATACATACAGTACATACATACAGTACATACATACAGTACATACGTACAGTACATACGTACAGTACATACATACAGTACATACATACAGTACATACAGTACATACATACAGTATATACATACATACATACATACATACATACATACATACATACATACATACATACATACATACATACATACATACATACATACAGTACATACATACAGTAAATACATACAGTATATACATACAGTACATACATACAGTATATACATACAGTACATACATACAGTACATACATACAGTATATACATACAGTACATACATACAGTACATACATACAGTATATACATACAGTACATAAATACAGTACATACATACAGTACATACATACAGTACATACATACAGTACATACAGTACATACATACAGTACATACATACAGTACATACATACAGTACATACAGTACATACATACAGTATATACATACATACGGTACATACATACAGTACATACATACAGTAAATACATACAGTACATACATACAGTATATACATACAGTACATACATACAGTACATACATACAGTACATACCTACAGTACATACATACAGTATATAAATACAGTACATACATACAGTACATACAGTACATACATACAGTATATACATACAGTACATACATACAGTACATACATACAGTACATACATACAGTACATACATGCAGTACATACATACAGTACATACATACAGTACATACATACAGTACATACATACAGTACATACATACAGTACATAAATACAGTACATACATACAGTACATACATGCAGTACATACATACAGTATATACATACATACATACATACGGTACATACATACAGTACATACCTACAGTAAATAATAAACATAGACATCTAAATAACATGTATACAGATATGTAGTATGCAAAGCATATAGCATGTGTCACCTTCGTACTTCATACAGTGCACATACTACAACACAGAGTACATGTCCATACTAAATGATCTAACCTTAACTGACGGATAGGGTTTGCTCTCAGTATGCAATGGCAGCAGATATGTAGCAATCATCATTTGTCCGCGACATAGACATATCTTCTAGCCTGTAAGCAGTAGCATTAGCTATATATGTTACCCACCAATCAGTATCAACAAGCGCTGACTTGCTGATCATGGACATCTTCGCAGTCACTCACAACTCGAACACAAATCAATTTTGGCAAAACTCTGGCTTTAGCAAAAAATCAGCAGCAGGCCAGCAAAAGTGCAACTAATCTCCTTCCAGGAGAGAAGATCTTAGAGTCAGGTAGTGCTGCCTGGCTATACAACAGTAAATGCTCTTTAATGTACCAAAAAACTTGGTTTCAGCTAATTAATAACAAGTAAATCTTCAATCAAATTCCATGCTTCAAGTTTTATACTTTGAAGTTGTCCTCTGTTAATGCAAGGATTGAGAACACAACTTTTAAATCACTGTTGAACATGAATTATTTGAGGGAGTTGCGCTTTCATTGAGAAGATAACCAAGTATTTTCTCTTTTCAATTCAAGGAAAATGAGACAGAGAAAATCTGTTAGTGTACCTCAGCGTATAATTCATACCTGGTCTAACTGAACTGGTAAGAAGAGTAGGGTAGACAGTTGTAGGCTGATCTACTGTTGATGCTGTCTGTAGATCTGGGTTGCAAGCTCCTGTAATATATCATTCACATACGCAAATCATAGCAGCGACAATTGTGAATCACAAAAGTGGCAACTTGCAATCGCGTCACATTTGGCTGTAATATTGAGCATTTTTGAAAGGATAACGCATCATTCAAACATAAATTATTAGCTGCCGTATTTAAAATTTCTCTTAGGTGAAATATTTGGAAGGGAGCAAATTAGAAGATCATTGAAAACAGAGTTGGGTTGCCAACATTTTAGCAGGAATGCAAATGGTGAATATCTGAATTATCCGTAAAAAAATGCTGTTAACATTTCTAGTGCCAAGTTAACCATTGGTGAAATTCTATAACATTGAACCTTGATCAATTTACATCTGGGTCAAATTCAAACTACAATAATACATAACAGCCCAGGTTAGTCACCTGCAATTAGATTAAATAGTGAATATAGGCTGGATGTAGGAAGTTTTAGTTCTTGTCAGCTGGGAGACCAAATTTACTAGACATTTGTCATTTATCAGGCGTTGTCTGCTTCAGGTCTCACAATATCAAGGACATAAATATGATGCTAGACCAGAGTTGGAAAGATTGTTTGGCTCAGAGGAGCTTATTAAATATACCTTTACTCAGCTCATTAGACAAAGACAGCCACACGGAAAGTATGAAATATTCTGCTAGCGAGCTTGTTGGTTTCTTGAAAACTCGACAAAAATGCAATTGAAGGTAGTTACTGTAATTCAATTTTAGTTACCAGAGGGAATAGAGATTCTAGACGAGAATTAGCTCCAAGAAAGTCCATAGCACTTGCTCTAAAAGGAAAGCAGAAGATGGGTGCAAGCAAACCTTCTACTTCGGCAGTATCAGCTGTGGCTAAAAAGAGATGATCTCTGTTCTTATTGTTTGGTACAATCAGCACATTATCATCATAGATTCTCATGTTACATAATACAGACTTGTTATGTAATATTTCTATATATAAACATGGATACACGCAGAACAATTACAGCATATTTACTTGCCAGCTGCTACTTGGTATTATGCTAACTAACTTACCTTAGAAGTAGGCTAATGTAAAATAATTTAAGTTCAACTGTTGATGAGCCTCACTATATTAGCCAAGTAACACTAATAGACGTTTCTACTGCTTGCAACTGTATTATATCACATACATATATAAATACACACTCCATGTGCTATGAATTTCAAGTACATTATAATATGATGACAACCCAATTTTGCTGAAAACCAGGAAAAAAAACTTTCAGATGTAGCAGTGCTTGTTGAGCTGCCACCACTGCTGGTGCCAACAACAGGGTCCGCATTCGATCAATCGTCAGAGGGGGTCAACAAATATGGCTTCATTCCTGGCAGAAATGACGGCATCATTTTTGTGGCAAAAGTAAGAGCATTGATTTTGTTACCATCAGCACACCACTACCATCGGTAGAAATGTCCCTACTACTACATGGACACACTGATAAACTAATATTTATTTTTCGGTGAAAAAATTTATAACAATAATATTCATACATTATTAGAGTATTAATAATAATTAATAATTTATTATGAAGAAAATGTTATTATTATTATTATTATTAGCAGTAGTAGCATCAGCAGTAATAGTAATAATAATGGCAAGAAGAAAGTGAAGAGTGAGCTGACAACAGCAGAAAAAAGTCGGTTGTTGTTGTAGTCATAATAGGTAGTAGCAGTAGTGGTAGCAGTAGTAAGTACTACTACTTCTCTTCTAGTATTATTAGTAGTATTAATTACTCTGAATGAATAATAACTAAACAAAAATAATAACAATAGTATAATGATAATAATTATAATAATGACTGATGATTGATAATACATACATACGTATTATAATATTATATAATAATAATAATAATAATAATAATAATAGTAATAATAGTAATAATATTAATAATACCTAGCTAGCTAATAAACTGCTACCGCTTGCAGCAGCATAGCAGTTCCTACATCAAACTTACCACATCATCTATCCATTGATAGCTGTATTTGCAAAATAAATTCACTCCCCAGAGAAACTTTTCATTTGGTACACTCGATTACAACAAGTAGCAGTAGAGGAGTGAGTGACAAGCTACTACTACTACTACTAGTCAAACAACAACGCTGATTACAGTTGTTGTTTACAACTGAGTAATTAGGTCAAACGGCTGCAGCTATTATGATCACAATGGGTGTACAGTGACAAGCCGTCAGCATAGCATACTTTGCAATAATGGGCCACAGCAATGTATAGCTGTTATCACATCAATACATAGTGCGTGTGGCTTACACATATAGCCGTAGTGTTGGGGGCATTTCATTGTTTGAAACCTACAATAATAAGCCAATCGCATCATTGCACACAGTATTGTAATGAATAGATCCATACTAAGCCATCGGCCACGCGTTGATGCTGTGTAGTGTAGGGGTAGTGTGCACGCATTGCAGTGCTTCTCTATACATAGGTTCACAGGATCGCTACCGGCTTGTGCAACACTTTTTCACTGAAAAATTTTCTAACAATAAAATAGTCCTTGGATCCCTTGTGATATCAAATATGTCACCAGTCAAGTTCCTTGTTCTGTGATTTTCTTTTCCATTGGCACTAAATAAAAGGCTAATAATTCTACGAGTTTTTTTCTTTCCATTTATTTCTTTCTCACCAGAGTTGTCTTAAGTGGTGAGAAGACTTTCGAATTTGAATTATCGATGCCGTCTTTTATTTTGAAAAGTTGATTTGTACAACCTTTAGCAAAACAACACCTAGCTTTAGTTCTATTTTTACAAACCTCCACTGCTTTGAGCACTGCATTAGAAAAAGTTCCTGTTCACAATTTTGTTCACAGTTTACACAACTTTCTTTGGCTGTGGCTTAACCCCTATGCCTGAACTCAGATACATATACATAATTGTTATAACAGAAACAAACACCAATTATAAGTAAAATAGGGTTGTGAAAATATAAAATATCAATTTCTCATATCATAAAGTAAATTCTCCATAATGTTAAATAAGTTCCAAATTCAACAAGAATATTTGACTCTACAATTCATTACACCACCTTTTATAGGCCCTTACAAACATTACAAAATGCAATAATATCTGCAACATTGACCAAAAGCATCATAAAATAACACTATGACAAATCATATAAATACAAACAAGGTATTAAAGTGAACTATATCCAAATCTCTGAGATTACGGACTCAGCTCACTACTGTTGATACTGCGAAAGCATTTACAGATAAGTAAATGCGGGAGGCATGGTCAATTTTCACCTTTACGAAGTTAATTTTAACATAGCAAACGTACTGCACATTCTATATTGATTTTTTTTTAACATACCACAAGTGGCGTACTCAGTCAAAAAACTGACATTTTTGGGAACACATTCCACTTTTATCTGGTAGAAGTTGATGTAATTAGAAGCAACTTCAAAGATAGATGCATGTCCAAATCTTCGACGAACAATGGACATGTTATAAACTGTCGGTGGAACTACAAACAACATTGAAATTTGGCATTTTCATAATGAGGAACCATGACTCACAATTACTGCTTTTAAATCATGACGAATTACCACCAAATCTCAGTAGTTTGCTTCGACAAATAATTGACTACAAGGGCATATATTTCTGTGACTCAAATTTTATTGCCATTGGTTAAGCCACGCCCACAGAGGCGGTTGCAGTCAGTGTGTTTTTATGTGCAATTTAGCTGACTAGCGATGCAGGCTGTTTTCATCAATATTTTCATATGTTGCGGAATAAATATATAACCAAAACATCACACAGTTGTTGACTACCTAGGGAAGCTGTGTGGTGACAACGGACTTTAACAGTACATTGGCTATCATTCACTAAATTATATTATGCATTATTGCAAAGGATTTCGTTAAATGCCTCCACTGACAGCTACTAGAGAATGAACCAAACCTGCAGAGCAGACAAAGTTCACCGTAGAGCACAACTGCGAAAGTGGAGATGGCTCTTCTGGTAATGATCTGCATAATAGGACAGATCTGGATACTACTGTATGTAGACAAACTACTAATTACAGGCAACCAGTCCCACAAATCAGACGAGGTTTCAGGCTAAATATCACTGTATTGGGAGCAAGATACAAAAGCTTGGCCCATAATCTTCTTAGTCAAGCGCACAACAAACTCTGGCCACTGCGCTAATTACCTCTCTATTTATGGAAAATTCAAATCAGCTATTGAAAAAGCTACAGGATAATTGGGCATAGAAAACATCAAGTCATACTACTATGACTAATCTCAAAGGTACACAACAAGCATGATGCTACATGAATCAATAATACAAATAGCCACAATGCGCTAGGCTACCGCAAGTAAGGCGGCAACCGTCAGAGAAGAGGAATATCCTAGCTATCATCTTTTTATGTCCAGGGTATAGTAGTATAGTACTAGGCCAGTCAGCCGGCTGACTAGCTCACCAGCCGCACTAAGTGATTTCACTTACACATACCGCTTCCACTACTTGGACTTCTGTACTGACAGTTAAAACTCATAGGGCGGTTGTTAAGAGTAGGAGGCCGGGGAGTCTATACAGGGAGTAAGTAAGAGAATATATACAGAGAGTCTCTATCGAGACTACTTGTAATCAGTAGTCCGATAGAGGTGTGTACGAACTCTACGGCCCTTGGCACAACACCATGTGTGCTTAGCAAGAGGGAGAGAGGTATGTATGAATTGCACAACCCTTGACACTTGACAGAAGGGCGCTCATGCCTTGCACAACCAGTAGAGGGGTGAAGGGGGCCTACAACCAGGGCTAAGAATATTAAGATTAAAAATATTTAGTTCACACTGGCCCTGGGAGGGGGCAGTGAAATGCTCTCTGACACTTTGGTTATATAATAGAGTGTCAGTGGGGAGGGGGCACTGCGGGGGAGCAGATGAAAAGGGTAGAGGGAAAAATTTGACAGGGGTCCACAGAAAAAGGTCTATGTCATGGCTACCACAGTGCTGAGTACTCTTTGGCACTATCCTTACAGGCACTTCATGACAGAGTGGATTGTAATAACACAAGAAAGGGTCGACATTTTGAGGTATTGGCTTTGCCAGAGACCTAAGCTGCTGACTCTCAGTGCTTGGCGGCACAGGTTGTGCTGCACCAAAAAGAGGTGATAACTCCCAAATGTCTCTGCCTCTACCAACTAAGTTACTAAGCTGGACTGGTTAAGGGTCACAGGTAGTGAGAGGCGGCGTCCAAGGCTTTGGTATCACAGGCCGCTCAATAGCAACCACACTTTCTGCAGAGGGAAGTGAAAGGTCAGTAAAGGTAATGGGCAGTTTGGGTGGGGGTGGTGTTACCAGATCTCTGTCCAGGAGAACTGTCTGGGTACCTAATATGGAGCCTTTACCTACCACATCCACACTTTTCACACTCAGTTTGTTAACTACCAATAGAGCTTCCTCACTGTTGGTGGGCTAGCGTCACTGCTTGGCTGTTGGATGACGGCTTCGCATTCCTGGTTCTTAGTCTAAGGGTGGTACGGCAGCTGCTCAGAAGAGGGAAGAGATAACTCCTGCACAATTTCTCCTCTGCTGGCCACACCATCGTTCCGATCTGTTGCAAACTCACCAATATCAATGGGGGGAAGCTACAGAAGCACCAGGCAGTACCCCCTCCCCCTTAAACCAACCCCTCTGCAGATAATAAAGTGAACCTCTCGTTTACTGGAAGAACCAGAGGCAATCAAAGTGAGGAATGATGAGAAGAAGAACTGCTATGTGAAACAGAGCCCAGCAGTGAGCAAGTAGTGGAAAAGTGGATACACTGAAACTGCACCACTGGAGATCTTTTCGCAGAACACTAACATCCACGCAGAAACCAAGAGCCTACAGCTAGAATAAAAAGCAAGTTACCCCGTCATATTTCCTTGCTAAGAATCCCCAATCTCTGCCCCAGCTCACAGCAAATCCTCTAAACCGAAGCTTTATTACTCTTATTAGGGGCTCTGTGCAGACTACGGAAAGTGGTACTGAGACTTTCCGAATTCCTTCCACTGCCTTTCAAGCTAATATGCAGTCTCTTGGAAGGATGTCGGACAAAAACGGAGAGAAATTAGTTTCCCTTCCGGGTTCCTCAAGAAAAACTATCCATCTACATCCCCAACTCCTGTCCTTTTCTCTGATAGTATGTGCTCTCTCTATCACCACCCCCCCCCCTCACTTTTCTCCCTACCAGATGAGATGGATTGCTTTGAATAAGCATCTGCTATCAAGCTCACTCCCAAAAGAAATCCTCCTGTAGCTACACTTGCTGTTTTCCTTCCCATATCCTGTACCAGAACCACGATGGTCTTCCGAGTTCTCCGCTTGGTGTACATAATCAACTAACCTTCCCCGTCACCTACTGTAAGGGATGAGCACATGAGTATGGAACCTTTGGATGAGCGAAACTTTTTATTGCTTGATGATTTTTGCACTGGGTCTTTCCTACTACTGAGATAACCATAAAGGAAAAATAATTTTTCCCTCTAGAACTTCTCTGCCTAAGTTATGATACAGCTCTTCACTCACCTACATTAGCACCACATTAAGTACTAATGTCACTGTCATTACAGTGGAGGTAGTAGAGACAATATTTACTGACATCCGCAAAATTTAGATGAGCCTTCTGACAAAAAAACACAATCAAAGTACAATATGTATATACTGCAGGTACATTTGCTTGGCATTCTGTCATTGTCAACAATAGAAAATATTTGCCCCATTTGGCAAAGTTTGGCCCATGCTGACAAGTGAACCTTCCTCCAGCCAATCAACTACCCCTGAGGTATTCCACCCATACCATCGCCCCTTATCTTCTAAACCGGCAGTCACTCCTCTCATAGTTTTGCAATTGATTGGATACAGAATCCCTAAGAAAACTTGTCTTGCCATCCTCACTTCTCCAGCTCCCATTTTGGTGTCAGCTACTCTTGTGAGATTCTTCTATCCCTCACAGTGAGTCCTATAACATCAACCTCCTTCCATAGTTCTTCAGAACCATGAGACCTGAGCCAAGAACATAGAGGAAGTTGTTGCCCATTTACAGCATCACCGACACGAACTACGCTAGAAAGCGCTGTTGGACAGCCTATCAGAGGGACAGGTGACACAGGCCTGCAAAGATAGAGAACAACTGAATGGTTATATAGCCAGCCTGAAGAAAGTTTCAGAACTGGTACGAAGTCAGTTGTTCTGAGTTTGTGAATCCACTTCCCACTCCAAGTCAAACTGATGGTGCGCATCTATCAGGTTCCCAGATTTAACCATCTGCCAAGTTCCTTGTCCTGTATATTGTAGAGCACCCAGTTGACTAGTGGTCTACCTTATGATGTTCAGTGAGCATGTAATTGAATCAGCCTATACAATTATTTTTTGGGTTGCCCCTAGCAATGAGTAGCTTACTCTAGGGTAATCCCCTCTAACTTGATTAATACCCAGAGCCAACAGTCTGTGAGACAACTTTGCACTTCAACAAGTAGGGGTTGAAACATGAATAGCTTGTTGGTTCATGTGGGCCAGCTTATTATCTCTCTCCAACGAATAAGACAAGCTGCTGTGGCATAAATAAATTGATTAAATCCCGTTTTTTTTCTTACACACCTGCTTGTTCACTGCCAATTACATTAGTTTGTTTTCAACTGCTCATTATAATGTTGTTTTCTATACATATAGCTGTGGCTCTTTTTGATCGTTAGAACTGTTTAGGTATGTGTACAGAGCAGTAGACTTTTGTGTTGACCTTTTTACCTTGCCGTGAACCCTAGTATATAAACCCAACAACATTTATTGTGAGTTAACTCCTACAAGTTTTCCTACAGTGTTTCTCATAGTTAGTTGTTTACCCCATGCTCAATAGGCGATAAACTCTCGTCAATAGTGTTGCTAAGTTTCGAGTGTTCCTGTTGTCATTTCTTAAACTGAATTGTTTAATCTTTTCAGCATTGTGTAAATTAGATTTCTTTCCATTTTTTCATTTTGATAGAAAAAGTAGTTGTCAGTCTAACCATGAAAAATTATCATAATACTGATATCAACTATTTCCTATGGACTATTCACAATGTTTTTTAGACTTGTGGCAATATTTGGTAGTCAGTTAAACAGTACGGATATCAGTTCATATGTTATATATATGGTTCTGAATTATTTGAGTTTAACGGAATGAGATAGTAAGAGTGTTGATTAATGACTTAACATTTAATTGTTTAGACTACGGAGGTGATAATAATTGGTTTTCATTTATTATTTTCTTGTAAAACTTTGAATATTAATTTTTAGATAATAAAGCATCCCTTAAACTACACTATTCAGTTATGTAAACTTAATAGTCGTATCTTTGTTATCGACAAAATAATTGATTGTTCCATTTTATCACTAACTCCCGGCAAACAGGAAACTTTGCTCAAGATGTTTGGATATGGTTCTTTTGTTGTCTTCGCTTGTTCACTCTGGTAAAAAGATAGCCCGTAATAACAAAGTTTTAGCCGATCCATTTGTTCATGGTCAGTCATTGTACAGTTTTAAGAAATATTGGTGGATGACAAAAATAAATTTTACTGCTACAAAAGTTGAGTGTAATACATGGCTCTGTATATTTATGAAACCAAAAATCTTTTTGAACCACATAAACTTAATTTAAATTCTAAAAAGTGAATGGGCAAATTTTTAACTAAATTTCAAAAAAAGTGTTTTTGGTTAAAAGCGCCTGATTCCTGGGTTAAGGTTTGGCTTGAAATCGCATAAACTCTGAAGATGTTTACACTCTAGTGCCAACATGGGTCTAAGACTGTTGCAAAATGGTTAACTTAGAAGTTTCAACTGGTGATTTGAAATGCAAGTCAAGGTAATAAGCATGCTCACAAGGCTCTACATTGTAACAAACATGAGGGCTACAGCATAAAGTTAAAAAGAACAAGCTGTCGATCAAATTACCATCACGCAGACATTTAGTTAACAATACTAACTACTGGGTGGAATCAAACAACCACTCAATGACCAATAACAAGGTAGCCTGGAACTTCACACACAAGCCTTAGTCCTCTATTCATTACACCCTTAATCCTAAAGAGTTTTTACAGGATTAAAGGATTTGTGAGAAGCTCTGCTTCTACTACGCTATTCTTGTAGATTTTAAAGAAAATGATACTTACGTGCTAAATTGATGCAGCTTTCAGCCTTACTAGGGGAACTATTAGGGTATATCACACTCCGCAGTGTTATCTACAAAAATTAATGAAAACGAAGAGACTTTAAAAAATAACAAATTTATTTTAGTGAGCGTTAAGGAATCGGAGATTAGAAAATTTGGGAGGCTCATATGTTCTGTTGAAAAATTGAAATGAAAAATATATTTCTTTTCTCAACAAAAGTATTATTTTCGGAGAAAATTTTTTAGATACAAGGGTTCGTTTTACACACAAAATGATACATTCACCGACTGCAAAATTGTGCATTCACTCACCAGCACATTACTAGTAGCGCCACACATGCACTCAGTGTTCGTTAAGTGCATTTATATACATAACTTTCATGTTGGAGGTAAGAGTACCAACAATATTCTGTTCTACACCGCTCTCTTTTAGTCTTCTTACATTCAGCTTTGCGTCTTTTTTTGATAATTATGTCATGGACAGAATAACTGCTAATGACCGGCTACATTTACTTGTTATATTTTCTCTTGAGAACTGATTTTTTTTTTAGTTTCAAACTCACAAAAAAAATGAATAACAGAGGCTGTCACTTTTTTAAATGCAGTCAAATCAAGCTTCTCTCAATATATTTTTAACAGCTTCACTCTACCTTCTGAACAGAAAAATTGTATTTCGTGTTAAACTTTGATGCCTGATACATAATGAATGTTATTTGACATTTGTGAACCAAAGACTGTCAAGTTTTTGATAAATTTTCAGGCTGGCAATGTTGGAAATTTGCAAATGTTGAGATGTTTTATTGACTGGGTTGTCGTTATCTTGACTTAAACGACTCAAGCACAGATGATACAAAATATGTCGTACTGTATAAAAGCCCCAACCAGTCTGATGCACTCTGCTCTAATACAGATTCTGATACTGTGTAAGGGGTCTGCAGTGTTGTTGTGTGTTTGTACACCAGAATGAAATATTAGTATAAGAACATCAAAAATTAAACCAAAATTTAGTGCCCGTGAGTAATAATATATGAGCAGATCTCCCTACCAAATGATTTTTTGTGGATTTAATCTTCAGCGTTATGCAAATTTTTACCACGTTTAATTACGCCGCTGTTTAATACTTTATGGCATTTAAATTTTGTTGGGTGTTTTTATTTTTTTTGCTCTTTCTCTCTACATTGTATAAAAATGAATCTTTGCATGATTGTATTGTTATTAAAAGCGAAGATGTTGACAGAGGAATACGTTGAGATGAGACCAATGAATGAAGCTGATACCGTTGAGGGTGCTATGAGTGATATGCTCGATGTTTTAGCGAGTACGAAGCGTAAAGCCTTGATAGTTATGATGATTTTGGTATTTGTCGTAGGATTTTCTACTTTTGGAGGTGTTACTGAGTTTAGTATGTATGAAACTGCTATGGAGGAAATACAAAATGCAAAAAAATCTCATGTTGGAATCATAAATGAAACTACTGTTGGATGACAAACATCTTTTTATGATGAATGGGAAACCTGAAGATTTTGACCCGAGGATGCGTTTTCCTTTTACGGCAATGATTGCAGGACCAACTGCAACAGGGAAGATGCAAGCGATTTTACGAATTATTGAAGCTAGTCAGACTATAGCTCATCCTCCACGGATAAAAATTCACTACTGTTTTGGAGCCTATCAAAAAGCTTTTGATGACGTACCAGTAGTGATTTTTCATGAAGGCATGATAGATATAACAATGAGTTTCCCCAGAGATGGTCAAAACTGATGGTTGATAATTGATAATCTCATGGATGAAATTTCTGGTAAAGCTGATGTCAACGCTCTGTATACAAAACATAGCCATCATTTGAACATAAGTGTCTTTTTTATTGTTCAGAAACTGTTTTTAAAAGGAAATCGTACAACTTCCTTAAATAGTTTTTATTTTTTTTTTAAAAACCCTAGAGATGCTTTTCGATTACCTAATTGGTTGGTCAATGTTTTCCCTCAAAAGTAAAATATAAACAAGAGGCTTTTGAAGACGCGACAAAGAAACCATATTGTCTACGAATAGACACAACTCAGCAAACGAATGATCAACACAGACTGTTGGGAAACTTTACATCAGATCTCCCTATGATATTACATTTACCCAAATAAAAGTATATAAAGACAATCACTATTCATTTCACCTCACACATATTTTATTATTAAACGACGCAACGACGCAACACGATAGCGTTATAATGACTAAAGCTTTAGAGAAAAAATTAAAAAGAAATGCTGCAGTGTTGTTATCGCTCAGCAATGCATCCTTTGTTATTCAAAGTCTGTTATAGCCAAAGCCAAAAAACAGCTCATTATGACTTTAATGGAATGCGCTAAAGCTATTATAAATGGAACGATACCATTGACAACTTCTCAGTATAATCAGTTGCAGCGAAACACGAAGGATATTAGCGCCTTAGTCAGGAAATCAACGTTAGACGATAAGAAAGCTGTATTGCAAAAAGGAGGATTTTTAGCTTCTCTACTAGGACCTATTATCAGTACTCTAGTTCCTGGGATACTGAAAAGTGTAATAGGAGGAATAGGAGGACTGGGAGGACAAAGATGAAACTCTCAACACGAATGATGCGGGATAAAATGGCACTTTTATCTTTGGATGATCTGAGTAAGAGAGGAAAAATTGCTATAGTCGAAAAGGCCAACTCCGATCTGTTTCAATCATCGATAGAAAGTATTAAAAATATTATATTAGGTAATGTCCCTCTTGATTCTGAGCAGTTTATTGAGTTGCAGCGTTATAAGAAGGAAGTACTTAAATTAACTGCTAGAGGAACAGTTAATGATAAGCGTAAAATTTTGACTCAGACTGGTAGAGGTAATCTTTTGGACACTATTATAACTCCTATTGTATCTGTTTTATCATCAATAAAGTGATGAATCATCAACCTTTAACATTCTCCAGACGCTTTTTTTATTCTTGGAAAAATAATATAGTAGATTAATGGAAAAGGTTGAGAATAAAAAAGTGATAGTGGAAAAGAAGGATGCACCCCCGCTGTATTATAATCCTATGGAAGATATAACAGTGAGATATAGGAAAACAAAGCGAAATTCTCTACTGGAGACAGCTCATGATTCTGACTTATCCTCACATGAAAAGTTAGATGAAAATGTTCAAAACCTATGTAGGTATTTGACCGATGTCAAAAAGATTAAAAATGATCAGACACTAGTGGTTGGCTGGAGTCCTATTAAGAAGCCGAAGATAGAACCTACTTCTTCCTTGGCCAATAGTACAATTATTGATGATAAGTCTGACACTCCTTCACCAAATGCTGATGATGATGATGACACCGCGTTAGAATCAGTAAGAACAAAACTGTTTGATAGCAGGGACTCAACCCTATTTAGAAAAACATTTGTCACTGATGAAGAAGATGAACATGATAGTGAGAGCGAACGTTTACAAAGAGTTTGAAAATGAGGTATCAGGTTTAAAAAGAAAGTCTGATCAAACGATTGGTGTCAGGATGTTGAAAAATTTGAGTGCAATTGGTAGGTTAGACTCGGATAAGAATAAGTTGAAGATCGGAGATAGATAGTTGAATTCTACCACTTCCAAAACCTCACTCCGAGATGTTCTAATCGAAGGAGGTAGAAATACAATTGGGAGATACCAATTACAGCAAATTTTAAAAGCTTGCTAGCTGATCAAGGAATCATAACTATCAGGAAATCCCCTCGACAAAGACGTCAGATGAAAAACTTTGCCATCTCCGGTACTAATTCATGTACAACAACACGCTAAGCGAACTGTATTACAATTCTACATTACACACATCTCTACAAGGAGCTAGAGCTTAACTGAAAGCTCGTAAAAAAACAAGAGGGAAAAAAAGAATTTGTGAATGGTTGAGTGGTGTTTATGCGTCATCCTACAATTGTAGCTGGAATAGGAGAGCAGATTCAGGTAGATTTGATGGATGTTCGGTCCTCGAAAAAAAGAAAACGATAACACTGCATTTTTACTAACAGCTTTTGTTTCTCTCTCTAGAAAAGGATGGGCTGTACCACTCATCTCCAAATCCGGTCAGGTTGTAGCCAGGGGATTGAGAAGAATACTAGAAGTGGAAAAACTACAAAGCTTTACAATCTGATAAAGGTAAAGAGTTTGACAATGTCAATGTCAAGAGTCTCCTGGCGGAAAAGAAAATCAAACGCTTTACAACCGAAATGAGACGATAAAGGCTTCGATGGTGGAGCGTTTTAACAGAACTTTAAAAGAAAAGATTTAGAGAAATCTGACGTATAAAGATGATCACAGATACATTGATGTTTTACCCAGATATAGTTAATCCGTACAACAACACTGTTCACAGTGTTATAGCTTATGAGACCGAATGATGCGAATTTTCAAAATCCGGAACTTGTATGGAATCATGTGTATGAAGGAGGTGAGCACAGTTTAACGAAAGAAGCAAAATTAAAGATTAGGGATTATGTGAGAATTAGCAAGCCAAGAGGAGCGTTTGAAAGAGGACACACCCCGAATTGGACGATTGAGATTTCTATACCACTGATGTGCTTACCAATGAAAAACCTGTTGTATATGGGTCTTATTGAAACAAAGTGTACACAAAGGCGGTATTTGATTGAAAAATTAAAAATGTTTGTATTTGCCTCAGTTTACCATGTTGTGTTCTGTAAATGTGTATGAACATTGTAAAAAAAAATTGAAGGCCTCCCAGTTTACCATGTTGTGTTCTGTAAATGTGTATGAACATTGTAAAAAAAAAATTGAAGAATTCTCACTAACGATCACCAAGATATCAACGCCTAAAGCCTTCACTGTTGCTGTTGGCGATGTATGTAACATGTATAATTCCACAGTCTTCAAACAATCATAAATTCACATATACTGTTTCACTAACATTAAACTGCTAGAAGTGATGCATTATTGTTGCAGAAATGCTCTGGATTGAGTTTGGTGACAATGCTCCACAGCAAACTAAGTGTAGCAAAAATGGTTGCAATCCGCATGATTACGTTTAGGTGCACTGAACTTTTAACAATGTTCGTTATCCCATCTGCACAATAATATTTCATAATTTACAACAAAACTCGATGCATTTCTTTCAAATCCATAACCAGTAACTTTTCAATAGTTTGAAGACCTACTAGTGAACAGGCTTTGCTCAGTAAGGTGCTATGCTACCAATGGCGATGTACGTAACACACTCAATTCCACACATGAAACCAAAGGATGTATTCCATAATGTAGAAAGAATTGATCAGAAATGTGATAAACTCATAGGCGCTGTATACATTGAGCGTCAAATTAAGTTTGTAAATGATTTATGACAACAAATGAGCATAAATGCAATATTTTGGTTAGATGCAACATTCATCTGAACCAATATAAAAGTAAACAATTTCGAAACTTTTGTTACTGCAGTTGCTTCTAAAAAATTGCATTGGGGTAGGCTCAAAAGAAAGATACGATTGACCGCTAATCCTTGCAGTTTATGAAAATGTCAAAAGCAAAATCGCCTCATGAAGTGGTGCTAACAATGGCGATGTATGTAACATGAATTGTCCACACAACTTTTAAGGCAATCCAACGAAAACGTTAGTAGCTCATTGGGCTTTAATATTCAAACTGAATTAGCTGATCACTCGCAATAGCTTCCTATTTCTGAAGTGTCAGTTTCTTTAAACACATTGTGTAAATGCCTGGAACGTTATTTGCCTGACTAATGTTGTATATGACTATTGGACTTATACTTTCAGACATGGATTAGAATTTCAAGACATGTTGCATATAGATTTTAATATATTTTAAGAAAACAATTCACAAATGATAATACAACAAACTACAACTCAGTAGTCCATCTCCACCACAAAAGTTTCATCGAAATCCTCACTGCAAACACAAGAATAGTTTATTACAAAAAATAGCAAAATTATTAAGTTACATTGAACAACAGAGTCGACTTTTTCTAGGTCATTTTTCTGCATACCGAACCAAAATGTCATGAAAAAATTATACTTCACCTCTAATCCACATCACTAGGCTCTAATCTCATGCTTTCATCCTCATCTTCACTCAATCTCTCAGGCTCACCATCCAATTCTACAGTTGTAAAAAAAAACATTGTTATGTTTGCAGGCTTGACTAGAAGATTATGAATACTTGTTTGATTATCATACTTGTTTCTACCATTTCATGAAAGTAGGAAACTACTTTAGTCTTAAGTATAATATGAAAACCGATACTGGTGATTTTGCTTTTACTAAGCTAGAAAAAGTAAAAAAAATGCACTGAAACAACTATGCAACTATAGGGATGCTTGGAGATGGGGATTATTCAACAGGCAAAGCAAAAGCTGTATCCAAAAAGCTTCAGCATGCCGACTACAATTGGGTAGCAAGCAGTAACTAATACTGCCCTTTGAAGCGAGTAACAAACCTTTGTACAACACTTTGCGAGTACATAAACTTAAGCCAAATTGACATTGGCCGTTTTTCGATCTGCAAGATGTACAAAAACAAGAAGCAGCATTGCTATCCAATGTACCAGCCACCACTCTGTACAAAGCGTGAAAACCATGAGAGCCCCTAATTGGACATGCCTCTGGCTGACTGGCTCTGAACTTTTCAATTATGTTGGACTTCACATAATATAAATGGCGAAGACTTGCACCGTCCAAAACTGTTAAATGACGGGATGCCTCTGCTGCAAACTGCTCAGCCGAGTCTACCATTATTTGATTAGTGAGCATCAACCGGGGACATTTTAGTTTTTACAACCCCACTTTCTCCATCACTTGGGTTTTTGCCATGACGGGAACCGAAGTAATGCCACTGAAGGTTGACATTCGAGTGACCAAATCCATCTGCTATATTGGCAAAGGGCTGCTTAGACTTGTACTGTGCAGCACACCCATCACTCCATACAGTAAGAGTCTCCATGTTTGGCAGTTGCATTTTCAGGTGATGAATCAGCTCATGAATAAAAGCTTTAACAGCCCCTGCATCATGTTTTAAGTCGTCAGAGATAAATACAACTGAGTCCCTAATCCTTAGACCGTCTTTGATATACGAGCACACACAAGGGTGAATGGTGACTGAGTTATGACTGTAATATGCAGACTGCGCTTCATCTTGCTGAACACATGAAAAGTTTTCAGAAAAGTCGACAACAGTAACCACCTCATTGACTGCAATTTCCGCCATGCTCTTATGGAATTGCTTTTGTTGCCACTTAGCGTAAAAACAATGCTCACCAAAATTTTCCAATTTTTTCTTCAAATGTCCAACTGCCTCTCGACGAGATCCATTGGTGGCTTCTAGCTTCATACGCCTTGACAATTTTCCTCTCACAGTTTGCTGAACCGCCTTCCATTCTTTCCATTGAATGGTATCACTTCTGTCATCCTCACACCACTGTGAAAGATCAGCTGTAAGTTTCTGCACCCCACATCGCTTACAAGATCGTTTCAGGCATGAAGGTGGAAAGTTGTCAGCCCCATCGCATAGCGTTTTCAGGCCAACGGTGATAGCATTGGTTACTGGCAACCAGTTAGGTACTTCAAAATTGGACCTGATCATAGAGTGATAGATTGCTGAACACAAGTAAGAAACATTGGCACAAATATCACAGACACACTGCAACCATTTACGTTTCCTCAGTAAATAAACACATTTAGGACGGTATCTCTGGAAAGAAAAAATTCCTATCTGAATTTCAGGATGCTGTATTCTAAACTCCCGATATGCAGTTATCAAAGGCATCTGCATAACATAGTACGGTTCCGAATTTTTGCTTCTTCTTTTATTGGGGAAAGGAGTGCTGATATTTACTTGTTTGAAAAACTTTTCTATAACTTTCTGCTCCAATGGCCCCACCTTTCGGTTCGTATTAGCTCGGCCTTTGGGTTTATATGACAAGGTAGGACGCCTAATATTAAGGACTTGGGCAATCCCTTGTTTGTTTGCTGGCTTCTGCTTTCGAAGCACATCTATGACTGTTTTCTTCGCTGAAGATGATACCGCTTGAAGAGATTTTATGATAGCTCGTCTCGTCTTGTGTTTGTAGATGAAACTGGATGCAAGCTTTTTTGATGTAGAAGGAGTAGCGGTTTGAATTAAATTTTCAATTTTGTCTGCAGCAGACGCTTTGGCCTCATTTGAACGTTTTTGTCGATTAAGTCTTTGTTCGACCTTCTTTTTTTCTTGCTCAAATTTCTCTTCCTGCTTTCTGATTCGATATTTGGCATCTTTAGCTCTTATTGATCTTTTTTTGGCTCCAGACATCTTTGCACGATATTCCCGCTGCTTTTGAGTTTTGTATTCCCGCAACTTCTTAGCTTTCTCTGCCACTGATCTTGTTTCTTTCTTTTTTGTTCCCGTATCCACTTTTGCCCCTTCTTTTTTTTTGAGTCTCATCTTACGCATTCTTTCTTTAGCTTTCTGATTGTTTCTGGTCCTTTGCTCCTCAGTTTGGTTGGCTCGATAATCGCGCATTCGTTCTCGCTCTTTGTTGAGCCACTCTTCACATTTTTTTCTTTCTCTGTATGCTTTGGATGCCACTGCCTTATGAGATTTACACTCGCTTACTCCTTCACGCAGAACAACTTTCACAGATATACGGCCTAAATTATACGATGGAAATCAAGACGTTTGTATAATAGGGCATACTACTGAAGATATATTTCACATTAGTGAAATCTCGTCATTTTGCAGCAAATAATGGGCATGTTTTCATGATTATTAAAAATAACTGGGATTATAAATTTTCCAGTACTGTCACATGAAATAAATTTCAAAAATATCCAGCAAAACTTTCAACTGAAATAATAGTGATGATTTCGCAGTAATAACATTGCAAAGTATTATTAGTACCGTACAGAGCGACTGCTTTATTACCAAACACCAACGGGAAGACCTTGAACTAGACAAATGATACCAACTAATTTACATTTATGGATGCTGAAAAATAGTATCCATCGACAAACTCAAAGGGAACAGTTGCTGTACCGAACTATACATAAGTGGTGATAACAATTGACAGCTAAAGAGTGTTAATAAGGACACAAGGATACTGTTATTCGAGATTTCTGAGTAACAGCATGGCATTATTATATTAATTGAAAAAAAAACCATATTGGTATATAAATATCAATTATTAATTTTATCATTTTACTATTAGCCTATAAAATGTTAATAGCAAATATATATAGTTATCATCAACGACATAAAATTATTCCATTGTGACCATCAGCATTCAAAGACATAATATTGACAACTAATAATGACAGAGTAATAAAAACTAATCGTCAACTAATAATAATAAACTATTCAATAGGATAGTAATAAAAAACTGAGTAGCTATCAGAACATAATTATAATATCATTATTATTTACTTATTTGGCCACCATGCTAACCATAATTAAATATTAATAATAACTGGAAATAATATGTGATGATGAATAACAACCCTTATCATGACAAATAATAATAATCAGTTAATAATAAATAAATAATAATAATAATAAATAATAATTAATAATAATAATAATAATGGAATAACCAATTTTAATAATTTATTTATTAATAATAATTTATAAATACTGATAATTTTTACTTATAAACAACATCTATAATAATTAAAACAATTCAGCTACGTTCGTAACTTCCACCACTCTGACAGATCGGTGGAAAATGAAAATTAATAATTATATAATAATAATAAATTGGTATCAGATGGTTGGCATTCAAATTAATATGCTTGATACACTACATCTATCATCTTAAACCCAAATAAATTGGCATACTACCGACACACAGTAAATAATAATTTATATTTAGATATAAACATGAATGTTCGTAACAACTGCAGGGCAATGATGATGTTCGTAACATCGTAACAATGTCCACCGCAAAAAAATTAACTTACTTTTTCTTTTCTCCTCCATCACTACAACTGATGAAGTTCGAATCGTTGTTGCAGCTTGTGTTCCTGAACATGTTTATTGAGTAATTTAATAAGCAGCAGAGCTTTACACGTAGTTATGAGCAACATTGTTGGGTCACGTACGTAACGTAATTCCACCGTTTTTGGAGCCGCGGCTAAACTCATTGATTGGACAACAAGCCTACGCTTGTAAATAACTAACTGATGCTCGTAGTTGCTATTACAAACAGTCGTTGCAGAAGCCAAATCAATTTTTTTCTCAAATATGCTAGCTCTAGGGAATAAAAGGCCATGGAATGATCGTCTTCAAATCCACCATTTTTTATTTAATGACAGCAATGCTAGGCAAAGCAATTTTTTAGGAAATTCCTTCCTGAGAGCATTTGTAAAAGGTATTATATTTGGAAAATGGACCATTATTTATTATATTGACTGAACAACAATGTGAAAAGGTGTCATGTTAAGTAACCAAAAGAGAGATGAAATATGTATTAAAATTAATTTGCTAGAAATGGCGGCCATTTCTTTGAAAATTTTGCCTCACAAGTGCTTTTTTCTAGATATTAGTTGAAAAATCATAAACAAAATTTTTGTGACATGTACTGGAGATGCGTATCTTTCAACTGCACCAACTTATGCAATAGACTTGGTAATTGTACTTTCAAAAAAACGCTTCAAAAGCTGTACATTCTGAATTATCCAAG
Organism: Cryptosula pallasiana; assembly: GCA_945261195.1. Lineage (NCBI taxonomy): Eukaryota > Metazoa > Bryozoa > Gymnolaemata > Cheilostomatida > Cryptosulidae > Cryptosula > Cryptosula pallasiana. Next base: position 27,387 of record CALYOO010000346.1, read on the forward strand.
TGTACACTTTGTTTCAATAATACCCATATATATAACAGAACAAGAGTATATATTTAGTAGCATATATACAATGTCTGGCGTCTCATTTAGTAGAGAACGCCCCTGAGGCTGGTGGCTTGCTGGCGCAACCGCTCGACCTCGGTAGTGACAAGCCGCGCTTCGGCTTTAGCCACAGTCGTCTGCTCTTCTGACAGAGTCTGGCTGATCAGCAGCCTCCGCAGCTCTCCCAGCTGCTTCTCCAGAGTAGTGACGTGATCCTCTATCTGGGTGGCTAGACGGTCACTGTGTCGCAGGAAGTGCAGTGATGGTCTGGGTACGTCCAACTCTCCTGGCTCCGTACTGGCAACTTCTGGCTCTGGTAGGCAAGTTGCGCTAGGCGGACTAGCCGTCCGTTTGGGTATTCTATACCCGGTGAGGGTGAGCTTGCCTCTCTTGTCGTCCTTCCTCTTAGGAGCTTCCCTTTGTACTGGAGAGCCCAGTCGCTTTTTCACAGGCACCTTGGGAGTTGGTTCCCCTTGATGTGTGGGCTGGCATCGCCTGAATTTAGATGCGTTGCTCCATCTAACAAACTCACAGAAACGGGAGTAGCTCGGCCGATCTACAGTGTATATGATTCCCGTCTTCTGGTAGTGCATCTCATTCCCTGGTGCATCGAACTTGCTCTGATGCGAGTATACCGCGTCGCGGCTCTCGCTCGCATAGTGGCACCGACAGTAATGTCGTAGATAGTGCTGCAGGGTGTGCACCCTGAGCTGCCGCATGTTCCTGGCCTGGTAGTTGCACTTGGTGCATGTATGGTCCACGGCCTCCTGTAACAGGTGCTCCACCCGTTCCTCCGTCTCCGAGGCGACCCAGCGCAGCATGCGCCATCTTGTAGGGTTTCGTCTCCCATCCTCCTTCCATGAGGTGGTTGGCTCATCGTCCAACGTAGGGGTGACTGGGGCCGGCACCTTCTCCTCGGTCTCCTCTGCCTTCGCCTCTGCAGTAGGGCTAGGCGCTTGCACCAACCGGATGGTGAGCCTCGGTGTCACGTCCACTTGGGAGCGTGAATCTACAACACAAGGTGCATGATAGATTTTATGCAATGTGTTAATGGGCTGCCTATATTGCAGCGGAGCTTGCTCTACCATAGTGTCATGTATGGGCGAGAGCAGTGGCCCTGGAAGTTCTAGCGCCGACAGAACCTTCCGTATCTTGCTCCTAGGAGAACGCCGTTCCTTATTTAAGGAAAGCCAGCGCCGTTTCTCCTCTTCCCACTGTACCGTGGGGGTGCAAGCAACATCCCGTGCCGGGGTGTGGTGCACTGTGCTGTGTGGCACTAAGGTTGGTGGTGAGGACGTCGTGGGACGCTCACCCTTAGCTGCCACCACAGGCTTCTTCCTTCGGTAGGCTCTACAAGGGTAATTACTGCCTTGTAACCTCTCAGTCCCTCCTGACTGAATCTCTGGAGGACCCCGGGCCGGTACAGGGTTGCCCCGGGCCGGCATAGAGGTGCTCCGGGCCGGTAGGGAGTCATCCCGGGCCGGCAGGCAGGCAGCATCAAGTGATGGGCACTTGATCTCCCGCTCTTTTTTATCTACTGCCCTTCTGAGGGTGTCAGCAGTCCCAACTCGTGGGAGAGCGCATTCTCTACTGTCACCAGCGCATGGTAAGTCTAGAGGTACAGGTTTAGCATAGCCAGGTGGGCTGCCACTCCGTAGTGCTAACGGATCTCGTGGCGTGCAGTTTTCAAACAACCATTTCGAAAACGCTGCGTTTAATTGCTCACCTTCTGTTTCTTTCTTGGCCAGCTGGATCTCCTTCTCCTCAGCTTTTCCTTGGTCAGGCTTGGTGAACAGCTCTGCCGTGGGCATGGTCTCCAGCTCTTTCTGGGTAGGTGGGTAGTCGTCTAAGTCCAGTAGCAGATCCTCTGCGTCACTTAGTTCTAGACAGTGGTTGGACATCTTGTGAGCAAGTGTTACTCTGTCGACGACTTTCGCGGGTATGAGTGGCTTCTTGGAGCTGCAGTGTTGTTCACAACTCTGACTCACTCTGTCTGGCTCCACAGGAAGTGTTCGGGTACTGGGGGTTTTTGGCCGCTTCTCCAACTTCTTCCGACGGTCTGCTACAGTGATCCTGTTCACTGGAGGTTGTCGGGGAGCTCCTGGGGATTCTTTTGAAACCAAGCGTGATGTGGTCCGCACCTCCCTTGCAGCCTTTTTGGGTCTGTTTACTGCTTTCCTTGCCTTTCCTCTAGGCGGGTGGTGGGAATTCCCATCTATGCACAGTTGAGCGCTCTCATAGCCTGCTTCTGTGTGGTGCTGGTTTGCTTCATCTCTGCATCTTTTAACAGAGGGTTGATAGTCAAAGGGCAGCTGCCTCTCTCCAGCAGCAGGGCTCCCTTCTCCCCAGCGCAGGGGCGTAGCCAACGGGGGGGAAAACACTGTTTGGCCTATAGCTTCTACAGTTGTTGTCCGATCCGGCTCAAATCTTCTGCCATCTACCTGTGGCGGGGGGCTCTTCACAGCCTGGTACATTCCACCTGTAGTTTTCGCTACAGTGGTTGGTTGTGTGGGGACGTCCTCTTCTTCAGGGGTGTAAGGGGTGTTCTCCGTCAGCTCTGCCTGTGTTAGACAGACACTATCATTAAGTGGCCGCCCGTGCTTGTCTGTGCAAGGCAACACATGTCCGTCAATGATGACATGGGAGTCTGGAAACCTTAGGGCACACTCGTGTAAGGTGAGAAACGGCATGCCAATTATGGCATCTTCATTGATGTCACTAATGACGAAGTTCACGCTCGTTCTCAGTTTACGAAGCTGCAAGCTTACTTGCAGGGTACCGTAAAAGGGAATCCTCGACCCGTCAGCCATGAGTCCATGTGCCTCGCTGCGTTGCAGCGTGCCTTTCACTGACTGTGGCAATTGCTGGTACAGATGTCTCGACAGCAAGTTGGTTGTGCAGCCTGTGTCAATCAACAGGGAGGCTGGTCTACCGGCTAACCTTCCAGCCAGGAAGTAGCTGGCCTGGTAAGGTCGCTCCAGCGGTGGCGCTGCCATTTGTGTTCTCCTGGGGGGTTGTCCACTCTTCTTCAGAGTTCCAGGACTGTAAGGGGGTTGACGAGCAATCCGGCTACTGTCAGTCTGTGTTCTCCTGGGGGGTTGTCCACTCTTCTGCAGAGTTACAGGACTAATGGGGGCTTGTCGAGCTGTCCGGCTGTCCTCAGCGGGCGTCTGTGCTCTCTTGGGGGGTTGTCCACTCTTCTTCAGAGTTCCAGGACTGTATGGGGTGTCAGGAGTTGTCCAGCTGCAGTCAGCGGGTATTGATGCTCTCTTGGGGGGTTGTCCACTCTTCTTCAGAGTTCCAGGACTGTACGGGGCATCAGGAGTTGCTTGGCTTGTCCAGCTGTGGTTGGTTGCTGTCGGTTGTATCTTGGGAGGTTGTCCACTCTTCTGCAGAGTTCCAGGACTATAAGGGGTTGTGGGTGTGGTCCGGCTTGCCCAGCTGCAGTCAGCTGCCGGTGGCGCTACTGCGGGCGCCGGCCGTTTCCCGTCTGTCTGGGGTTGTTTGTGAAGTGAGCTGCGCGCTGAGTTCGGGGGCAGGTACTCATCATGTGACCTGGTTGTCCGCAGCCCCAGCAGCGTGTTGCAGGCTCTGCCTCCAACTGTGGAGCGGGAGCCGCCTGTCTTGCTGCTCTCAGCGACCGTAGTTCTTCCGTTAGTAGCTTTAGGCTGTCCATGACTGTTGTCATAGGATCCGGTATGGCAGGTGTAGGGGTGTGGTGTGTCTGCTGTACGGCAGTAGTGGTGGAGACACGTTGAGACGGGCCCTTGGCAACCGTCCTCATCCATTCCTCTTCCTCCTCGTCGGCATCCTCTTCCAACATCCGTACATGAGCCTGGCGCTCCTCAAACGGTGTTTTTATCTGCATATACTCGTTGCCGGCCCTGACTGCTTCAGCAATGTCAATGGGCTGCATGGCCAACAAGTGCCTTTGCAGGTAAGCATTTCCAACCGTGGTGCTGAAGATGTCCAGCATCATCCTCTGCATGGGTCGGTGAGGTAGATCTGCATACGCAACGCGCACTAGGCGCTCTACTTCACTTGCATGCTCTTGGAGCGACGTCTTGTGTTGGCGGCGTAGGCTGGTCAGCCGGGACATAGCTTCCCTGGGTGTTAGCCCAAAACGTGCTCGTAGTGCAGCAAAGATATCCTGCAGTTGTGGAGGCTTTCCACAGTCCAATGCTTTACCTCGTAATGCATCCCTTAGGTATAACATGGCCGTGTTCTCTGGCCACTCATTCATTTCGGCTACCTCAATGAATCGGCTGATGAAGTACTCGACGTCTCCTTCTCCGTCGAACTTCGGAGCCTTTAGCCTAGCTGGTGCATTGTCTTGGTTGGGCCTCATCATAGCCGTCAATGCTTCGGTCAATCTATCAATGGCTGTAGCTTCTGGGTTGCCAGCGGGCGCTCGACCAGCGCTGCGTGCTCTCTGGGTGGCCATTCTTTGCAGATAGAGGAGTGATCTCAACTCAAATCTAAGAAATGGTCAGTACAACTGGATCCCGGGCCGGTATAGGTTAGATCCGGGTCGGTAGCTGTGTTTCCAGTGGCTCTAGCAGATCTAGGGGTTGGTCCAATGGATACTGTGGCAGTATCTGGCACTCCGTCGCTTGTAACAACCGTTACGAAACTTCTTGTACTGCTGCAGGGCGGAGCGAAGCTCTACGGGCCTACAGACAGTAGTGTAGGGACACTGTAAATGGATGCAGTGCCGGGGTCACTGTTACCAGCTGAGTAGCACTCCAAGCTGAATAACCTCTGGTAGCTGAGTCTGTATAGCTGATACACGACTCTCTCTTCCTTTCGCACAGTGCCGGTATCTCTATGTCCAGGTCGGAGCGAACTCTACGAGCCTGTAGAAGATACGGTAGCGCCTGTACTGGACTGCTGCAAACGGAGCGAACTCTACGGTTGATGCAGACAGCCTTTAGTAGTGGATACTGTGCCGGGATAGCTGCTGCAGTTCGGAGCGCACTCAAACGAACCTGCAGAGAAATCCGGTAGTATCTTGCGTCAATTGCTCTTCCGATCTACTACTTCGGTAGATCAATTTCTCCTCCTCTCTCCAGATCTACACCCGGTAGATCACTTCTCCTTCCTCAGTGGTAGCTGGCCTGCAGTGCATTCGCAGGGCCAGAGGGTAGCGTGAAAGAGCACAGCGTGGGAAGGTACCGTTTATCCCACCGCTGCCACCAATGTAATGGATTCCGGTCTGTTACCACGGACATCCACTAGTCTCAAGTATTCTACCTCTCTCCAGAGGGGACACTGTACTGACCGACAGTGCCACTTGTATAGGGCAACCGAATTACCCGGTAAGGCAAGAGCCCATGGCTCAGACAAACAGTACCGAGTAGTGTTTGTGGTATGGCTTTATTACAAAGCAGTCCTGAGGGTAATTATTCCTCTAGGTGGTTAGCAATATAATAATACATGCTATGGCTCATTGTAATGAATGCACTGATTATCAGTAGGAGCTCTCCTTTTATAGGAGAGCTAAGGAACACAAAACATATAAGATACAATGCACAGGAAGTAATGCAACCAATGACATCAATTATATAAATACTTAACCAATCACAATGCAATGCAAGATAATACAAGGAGGTGCCAAGTGGCTAAAGGCGGAGTCTTTTCTCTCAACTGTCCAATGACATCTCCTACAGGGTCCACAGGCTGTATATAGAATCAGGTCCACTAAGTTGGTACTTTAGGGGTAGTCACTTCCTGTTTACGACCTTGACTAAGTTCCTGAACATCTTTACAGATCCTCGTCTAAGGCGGCCATCTTGTGCCGGCCCAGTACAGCTGTACCGGGTCGGTAGAGGTCACTACCGACCCTGCAGGGGTCAATACCGGCCCTGCTTACCATGCTACCGGCACAGTATGACTTCCTACCCAACAGCTATTAACCAAATGCTGTGGGCAGAAGCCTCGCGCATCGCTTCACAAGGTTCCTAGTGTAAACTACCTGTTTACCACTAGAGTGCACTGAAATCTACCACAATATAAAGCTGAGTGTTTGACTAATACGTCAACCGGTGCAGAATGTGCTTTTTCAATAAAATGAAACGGTTACAGTCGTTTTACACAACATTCAAAATCTTATTGTAATCATGTATGCAGCTGTTCCGGCGCCATCGAGTTGGCTAGTTGAAATCATGAACATCAAACAGGTTTCGAAAAAATTGACTTGTTTTGTGGTATGTATGCGTTAGCTTGTAGGAGATACCATTGGTCAATAAGTGCGCACTTCTTTAATGGACAGTATGTGTTGAGAGTCAAAGTGTATTCCTTATGTTTATTGAATAACCGGTGGCTGTCTTCTCTTTAGAGTAGCAAGGAAATCGTTATGAAGAAAGGATATCCGACTTGTAGCACTTGGTAATCTAGCGCGGAGTAGAAGTTTCGGTCTTTGTATTGCACAGACATAGTCATAATATACCAACTTTAATCTTCTCTCCAAGCCAGTACGAGTTTCAGCTTGTTTACTTCACTTGACTGCAGATTCTGAAAGTCTACCTTCATGTATTTCACAGTAAAAACAAACCTAAGTTTGATTGAGATTGGTTATCCCAGAAACATTGAAGATAGATCGGTTAGGCAACTGCGAGTTTCTTCTGCATCTGTTTTTTTCACGTGTTTACCAACATTAAGCGTAACAAAGCTGGTGAAGCGCTTTCAGTTATCAAAAGCACGTAACTGCAGTTGAAGTAAAAAGCAGTAACTTGCTTGTCAATATTTAACCGCTGGTGTTGCGAGTCTTGTAAAGAAAAAATTGAAAACAGAGCATGTTATCAAGGTTAGAAACTTTTCATATAGTTTCAATTCTGTAAGTATTGGTCAAAACGTACATCTCTTTAAACAATTTCGTCATTCCTACTTACCTGATGGGTCAAGAAGAGTCCACTGCGTATTAAACAACTGCTGTTGCATTTAATGAATTACGCTTTCGAGTGAGAGTGGTGGTATCTAGGTATGCAAGTTATCTAAGTTTTGGAATGCAGTGTAAATCAGTTTGCAACCACATAAAGAGTTAAAAGCATTTTCAGATAAAATTTAACAAAAAAAACCTCCCTTCTCCGTGATTTTTGCCTCCCCTCAGCAATGAAAAGGGCATTTCATCCACTTGTGAATACCTGCCTTCGCCTTGCACCTTTCACTACACTCTCTTGAAATATTGCAATATATAAAGCTGAGTGTTTGACTAATACGTCAACCGGTGCAGAATGTGCTTTTTCAATAAAATGAAACGGTTACAGCCGTTTTTACACAACATTGAAATACTTATTGTAATCATGTATGCAGCTGTTCCGGCGCCATCGAGTTGGCTAGTTGAAATCATGAACATCAAACAGGTTTCGAAAAAATTGACTTGTTTTGTGGTATGTATGCGTTAGCTTGTAGGAGATACCATTGGTCAATAAGTGCGCACTTCTTTAATGGACAGTATGTGTTGAGAGTCAAAGTGTATTCCTTATGTTTATTGAATAACCGGTGGTTGTCTTCTCTTTAGAGTAGCAAGGAAATCGTTATGAAGAAAGGATATCCGACTTGTAGCACTTGGTAATCTAGCGCGGAGTAGAAGTTTCGGTCTTTGTATTGCACAGACATAGTCATAATATACCAACTTTAATCTTCTCTCCAAGCCAGTATGAGTTTCAGCTTGTTTACTTCACTTGACTGCAGATTCTGAAAGTCTACCTTCATGTATTTCACAGTAAAAACAAACCTAAGTTTGATTGAGATTGGTTATCCCAGAAACATTGAAGATAGATCGGTTAGGCAACTGCGAGTTTCTTCTGCATCTGTTTTTTTCACGTGTTTACCAACATTAAGCGTAACAAAGCTGGTGAAGCGCTTTCAGTTATCAAAAGCACGTAACTGCAGTTGAAGTAAAAAGCAGTAACTTGCTTGTCAATATTTAACCGCTGGTGTTGCGAGTCTTGTAAAGAAAAAATTGAAAACAGAGCATGTTATCAAGTTTAGAAACTTTTCATATAGTTTCAATTCTGTAAGTATTGGTCAAAACGTACATCTCTTTAAACAATTTCGTCATTCCTACTTACCTGATGGGTCAAGAAGAGTCCACTGCGTATTAAACAACTGCTGTTGCATTTAATGAATTACGCTTTCGAGTGAGAGTGGTGGTATCTAGGTATGCAAGTTATCTAAGTTTTGGAATGCAGTGTAAATCAGTTTGCAACCACATAAACAGTTAAAAGCATTTTCAGACAAAATTTAACAAAAAAAACCTCCCTTCTCCGTGATTTTTTGCCTCCCCTCAGCAACGAAAAGGGCATTTCATCCACTTGTGAAGACATGCCTTCGCCTTGCACCTTTCACTACACCTTCTTGAAATATTGCAATATATAAAGCTGAGTGTTTGACTAATACGTCAACCGGTGCAGAATGTGCTTTTTCAATAAAATGAAACGGTTACAGCCGTTTTTACACAACATTGAAATACTTATTGTAATCATGTATGCAGCTGTTCCGGCGCCATCGAGTTGGCTAGTTGAAATCATGAACATCAAACAGGTTTCGAAAAAATTGACTTGTTTTGTGGTATGTATGCGTTAGCTTGTAGGAGATACCATTGGTCAATAAGTGCGCACTTCTTTAATGGACAGTATGTGTTGAGAGTCAAAGTGTATTCCTTATGTTTATTGAATAACCGGTGGTTGTCTTCTCTTTAGAGTAGCAAGGAAATCGTTATGAAGAAAGGATATCCGACTTGTAGCACTTGGTAATCTAGCGCGGAGTAGAAGTTTCGGTCTTTGTATTGCACAGACATAGTCATAATATACCAACTTTAATCTTCTCTCCAAGCCAGTACGAGTTTCAGCTTGTTTACTTCACTTGACTGCAGATTCTGAAAGTCTACCTTCATGTATTTCACAGTAAAAACAAACCTAAGTTTGATTGAGATTGGTTATCCCAGAAACATTGAAGATAGATCGGTTAGGCAACTGCGAGTTTCTTCTGCATCTGTTTTTTTCACGTGTTTACCAACATTAAGCGTAACAAAGCTGGTGAAGCGCTTTCAGTTATCAAAAGCACGTAACTGCAGTTGAAGTAAAAAGCAGTAACTTGCTTGTCAATATTTAACCGCTGGTGTTGCGAGTCTTGTAAAGAAAAAATTGAAAACAGAGCATGTTATCAAGGTTAGAAACTTTTCATATAGTTTCAATTCTGTAAGTATTGGTCAAAACGTACATCTCTTTAAACAATTTCGTCATTCCTACTTACCTGATGGGTCAAGAAGAGTCCACTGCGTATTAAACAACTGCTGTTGCATTTAATGAATTACGCTTTCGAGTGAGAGTGGTGGTATCTAGGTATGCAAGTTATCTAAGTTTTGGAATGCAGTGTAAATCAGTTTGCAACCACATAAAGAGTTAAAAGCATTTTCAGATAAAATTTAACAAAAAAACCTCCCTTCTCCGTGATTTTTGCCTCCCCTCAGCAATGAAAAGGGCATTTCATCCACTTGTGAATACCTGCCTTCGCCTTGCACCTTTCACTACACTCTCTTGAAATATTGCAATATATAAAGCTGAGTGTTTGACTAATACGTCAACCGGTGCAGAATGTGCTTTTTCAATAAAATGAAACGGTTACAGCCGTTTTTACACAACATTGAAATACTTATTGTAATCATGTATGCAGCTGTTCCGGCGCCATCGAGTTGGCTAGTTGAAATCATGAACATCAAAACAGGTTTCGAAAAATTGACTTGTTTTGTGGTATGTATGCGTTAGCTTGTAGGAGATACCATTGGTCAATAAGTGCGCACTTCTTTAATGGACAGTATGTGTTGAGAGTCAAAGTGTATTCCTTATGTTTATTGAATAACCGGTGGTTGTCTTCTCTTTAGAGTAGCAAGGAAATCGTTATGAAGAAAGGATATCCGACTTGTAGCACTTGGTAATCTAGCGCGGAGTAGAAGTTTCGGTCTTTGTATTGCACAGACATAGTCATAATATACCAACTTTAATCTTCTCTCCAAGCCAGTATGAGTTTCAGCTTGTTTACTTCACTTGACTGCAGATTCTGAAAGTCTACCTTCATGTATTTCACAGTAAAAACAAACCTAAGTTTGATTGAGATTGGTTATCCCAGAAACATTGAAGATAGATCGGTTAGGCAACTGCGAGTTTCTTCTGCATCTGTTTTTTTCACGTGTTTACCAACATTAAGCGTAACAAAGCTGGTGAAGCGCTTTCAGTTATCAAAAGCACGTAACTGCAGTTGAAGTAAAAAGCAGTAACTTGCTTGTCAATATTTAACCGCTGGTGTTGCGAGTCTTGTAAAGAAAAAATTGAAAACAGAGCATGTTATCAAGTTTAGAAACTTTTCATATAGTTTCAATTCTGTAAGTATTGGTCAAAACGTACATCTCTTTAAACAATT
>CALYOO010000347.1:0-37759 GCA_945261195.1 Cryptosula pallasiana
AAGAGTATACAAAGTTAGATGAAAGGTGCCAAGTGGCTAAGAAGCAGAGTCACTAGCTGATGTACATGAATGGCTCCAATCGGTCTTCCAATGGTCCTAGGTCATCATTCAACCTGTGGTCACAGGTTTTACATATGTAGCTCTGTGCAAGTAATTCCTAGATATGTGTTTAAAGATATATCCAGCTTTTACCGGCTTATAAGGTGCCTACCAGCACAGTAGGGGTAATTACCGACCTTGTAGGGGTCATTACCGACCTTGTAGGGTCATTACCAACCTTGTAGGGGTCATTACTGAAATTACACAACAGACTTATTCCATACTACTGTAAGGTTAACTTGTACTATAAATCAGTTGTGAATGAGTGCTTTCTGAATTAATTAACATATAAACTACAATTTATCTGCAAACAGTTTTTTGTTGTTGAACATTTTAAGGCCTAATCGGTTACATTTTTGGTTCACTCTATTCATGTCTTCAAAATACAAAGGAAACATTTTCACATTCCTATATACTTTATATACTTACATACTTTTTGTATAAATCCGTTTTAAGATCATGGCAAGTAGTTTAGACTTTAGGAGTTTAATGATAAAAGTCTCTAGTAGATAAATCCATGACAAACCCATGTCACACTTGATTGAGCAATGATTATTTCCCTTCACAATTTCACGAGTGATTTTTCTGAGAACTGAGCGTTTTTAACAAACACCACTGATATTCTTGTACTCTATATTTTGGGATACTACAAACTTCCAAAATAATCAACCAGGTCAGTTCATGAGACAAAGAGTGTCGTCTCACTGACAGCTAAACAAAAAGTTGAGAGCAAGAGCGGATTAAACTAATCAATTGAGAGGGATTAACTGTTTTACACTTACATTGCTGTTCTTTAGCTTTTTGAAAAAATTTCAAATGCAAACTTTAGTTGCATCATTATACCAACCAAGTGAACTCATTTGAATAATTTTTAAAAAGACAAATGAAATTTAGACTTCAAAGTTGGAGACTTTTTATTTTCCTGATATTTGATAACCGCTAAGAAGTAATAAATTGGAACAGTTTGTTCTCCTGTGGTTGCGGTGGTATAGTAGTGGTCCTGTACCTTTACGACCGAAACAACTGCTCTTCCCTAAGAGAACACAGGCTTCATTTAATCTCTTCCAATTGCTCGTAGTAAATCTTATGCCATTAATTCCTACCCTTGGTTATTCCAATGACGAGCTACTTTCACCCTGGGTTTTTCCTACAATGAGTTACTTTCACCCATTGGTCATGCCTAGAATGAGGTACTTTCAACCTGGGTTATTCCTACAATGAGTTACTCTCATTCTGGGTTATTCCTACAATGAGTTACTTTCACCCTGAGTTGTTTCTATAATGAGTTACTTTCACCCTGGGTTGTTCCTACAATGAGTTACTTTCACCCTGGGTTGTTCCTACAATGAGTTACTCTCACCCTGGGTTATTCCTACTATGAGTTACTCCGACCTTGGGCTATACCTAGAATGAGTTACTTTAACCTTGGGTAATTCCTACAAAGAGGTACTTTCACCCTGGGTTATTCCTACAATGAGCTATTTTTACCCTGGGTAATTCCTACAATGAGCTACTTCCACCCTGGGTTATTCCTACAATGAGCTACTTTCACCCTGGGTTTTCTTAGAATGAGTTGTTTTTACCTTGAAACATTCCTACCATGATTTAATATCACCTGAGGCTATTTCTGCCAAGGATTATGTTTATGCCGAGTTACTCCAGCCATAGGTTGTTCTGACTTCCGGTCAATGTGACTCTAGGTCATTTTTCCAAAGACTGAAACAATGTTAGCTTGGAGGACCGAGTCCTTGCTTTAGGCAGATTACTAGTATTTAGTTAGAAGAAGTATTTCATCATTTTTCATTCCTTTAGCAATACAAGTATTCATAAGTAAGAGCCCGACTTTTTATACCGTCCTACATTACCAAGACCAAGACTATCTCAACATGTAGGGTACCAACGACCATACAGCATCAAAATAGTTGCCAGTTACACCAACAGTCCGCTTTAAAACTGAGGCAATTAATCCTCCTTAGTCTGAGTCCTATTTTTACTCCTTAAGCTACTCAGGCAGTTTATATCGGAGACTGTATGGTACTTGACTAAGTATATTACTACCTCAAGCCAACCTTGTATTTGAAGCCCTGATAGCTGTTAAAGATCTGTGTAGATGCTATAGCAGGCAAATATTGCTGTTGTATCTGTATATAAGTGGGCTCCAGGTATGATCCAAGACTTGCATAGATTTATATAAGGTCATCACTGCTTTCAGTCATGTACAGAATACACAGCTTTTTGGGGTGTTTAGCAAGTTGGCACACATTAGCAGTAACGTCAAAAGATTGAAGCGTGTCAAGAATTAGTACACTTCAATCACTAGACTGGTTTACACATTACTGAAATTTTGGCGTCTTTTAAAGTGGAACATTGAACGCAGCTAGAAAGTGTCTTTCACAGAAGTATTTTCAGAAGGTTTTGTTTCTGGGCAGTAGAGTGATGCTTTTAAAAAAAAACATGTCAATTTTTTTGCTGTCTCTTTAAAAACACACATAGTTACCTTACTAACAAAGGATGTAGTTGTGGGAATAAGTGTGATGAGTGTCTAAACTGTGTAATAAACTGTATATTTCTAGCTCAACTATTTTTATTTTATAGCAATAATTCATTATTGTAATCAATGGAGTAAAGCAAAGCTGTACTAAACTAATAAATCAAGAAGCGAAGCTGTATTACCACAAAATATCCCCAAAAGGGATGTCAGCAAATCATCAAAAGTCTAAACAAGTAGAAGCAAAAGTAAGATTAAGAGTTATATCGGGAAATAAAACATACTAAATCATCAAAGACAAAACGAGTTACTCGAGTAAGCAGCAAACATAAAATCTAAAACTTTTGATAAGTGCTAACACTGTGTAAAGTATACCTGGTAATGGAAACATCTTTTAACTTATTTTGTGGGTTGTCACCCCTGCTAACCTCTGTACTGCGCTGATGAGGCAAAAAATGCCGAAACAGCCGCTGTCCGCAGTTTGAGTAAACTAGAAGTTATAAGCCCCAATAAACCACCATAACTCAGTATTGCAGTTGATATAGATGTATTACTCTGCAAGCTCAACTCAAACGATATCTCCTGTTTTTACTTCAGGCCAATGAAATATTTTCTACCATCTTTTTAAAAGAAGCCACCAAGGAACTGAATTCTGAGTGAGCCAAATGTTTAGTCAGCCAATTAAATTTTGTGTCAAACCAAAATGTTTAAATAGAACTAGCAGCAGCTATAACTAGTATCTCATAATCAAACTAACTCATTCTGTACCAAAAGTAAAATAGCAACTAGCTAGGAGTTAAACAGCACTTTTGGTTTAAAGTTCAAACCAATCAACTATCTCACTACATAAATCTAATAAATATAAATTTCGACAAAATCTTTTTATGTTGGGTAAAATAATAGATTAATCCATTACAAGTAATAATCAATAATGCTTAGATAGAACTAGCGTTAGTCAAACTAAGTGGTGACACCTAATAACAGGGGTTCATACACAACTATGTTCTAGTCATTAGAGGATGGAGGAGACAACTCAAGCCCTTTAATCCTCAAGTTCCTCAAGTTCTTGATCTCCTGTAGCATCCGTAACAAATGGAGTTCTGATATATATCTCTAAATCATCTATAAGTGTCTGCATCACTTCTTGTCTGGTAGCCATTGTTTGCATTTCTAAATTATACATTGGGGGGTGAATTACAGCTTAAAACACTCAGCTGTGCTTTCTATATTTAGTCACAGCATTCTCTAGTTTTCTGGTGATACAAAAGATATAAATACTGTGATTGATCAACATTTGGCAGGGTAGTTTTTAGTTTTAAGTAGAAATATTTTTACAAATGAGGGATAAGGAAAAGATAACAAAGAACATAGATATAATTCCAACGGAAATTGGAACAAACGTAGATAGGAATGAACGCCGACAGGAATTAATGCAGACATAGCTAGAATGAACGTAGACACATCCTGGAACAAACGTCGACAGACCTTGAACGGATGTTGACTATGCAATAAACAAATGAACTTCAACTTTCATTCCCGGACGTGTCTACGTTCGTTCTTGGCAATATATAAAATTTCATTTCGACTTTCATTCCAAGAGTTGTCTACTTTGGGAAAATACAATAACTATTTCATTCCTGGAATGAAAGTCGAAACGAAACTTTATGTGTCACCAGGAATGAATGTCGACGCTTCCTAGAATGAAGGTCGAATTTTTTCTCTCTAACATAGTCGACTTTCATTCCAGGTTTATCGACGTTCATTTCAAGATGTGTCTATGTTCATTCCAGCTTTGTCTGCATTCATTCCTGTCAACGTTCATTCCTGTCTACATTCGTTCCAAGTTCCAATTCCGGCATTATTGAGTTGGAAGAACCTATTGATACCTTCAACCCTCTGGTTGGCTTCCATTTCTATATGACTCCTCTGATCATTAAGGTCACTGACAATCTGTGCAAAAGCTACAGAAAATAAAAAAAAATGTATCAGAGGGAAATGAACTTTGTAAATACATGAAATGTACACTTAGGCTGAACACAGGCATATTGTGAAGCATATTGTTTTAAATGTTTAGCCGAGATTGTCAACTGTATCCAGTATGTGAAAGCTGTTACAACACGGACAATGTATTCTTTGGTTGTTGAGATATTAGATAGAATTACTAATTTCCATATTATTTTGTACAACTTGACCAAGTATTTAAGTTCACTTGACTAACAACCCAGTCATTTGACTCATAAAACTGAGAGACTCGACCTACAAGAGACTCTCCTAAATCCAACCAGCCACCAAATCATGTCAACAACCAAGACCATAAGTAAGTGATGGAAACCTGCTAGACTTGCTATACCAGAAGTAAAGCTAACAAAGCTTTGATAGTTTTTATTAGCAAAAAGTACAATAAATGAATTTGCTAGCCATGTTAACTCAACACTAAACTATACATAAAGTAGGCTCCAGTTATGCAGAGAATAGATGCAATTGAAACAGTTTGGTTCATTGGTCAGTTCTCAACCACTACCATTAGAAGCTGCAACAGTCTCTTTCTTAAAGTGCTGGCTTGTACATCTCTTTCACATTTTGGTGGTCTGCAGTTCATCTGTGCTCCTGCACTTATCTACACTACTGTGGGATAGCCTTCTCCTATCACTCAAGAGAGCCTGTCTTCTGAGTAGTATCAGCCATCTTATATTGCTATTGATGTGAGGCTAGAAATTGTCTGCTTTACTGTGAAGACTTCAAACTTGTAGGGGAGAGGGGTGTTGGATGATGGACTGAGAGAGTCAGGATGATCATGGGTAGTGGGGTTGGAGCCTGATGGCAGATGTAAGTGGGACAAGAATGTATGATGTTACCGCAAGCAGCTCATTTACTGTTCAATGAAGGTGGGGAAAGAGGGCAGCTATCGAGTGAGGCTGGGGCAGAGGCACCCACCTCAGAATAGGGGCAGTGAGCAGCCAAGTGTAGATGGAGAAAAGTACAACTCTCTGTTCACAGGACTATATCACAATGCTAAAACATTTCATGCGACGAGGAAACTAAAACCAAGAATGAGCAAAGACTTTCATTTACCTTCATCCCTTCGGCTGGATTCTCTTTCTATCTGTCTTCGGTGCTCAGCAATGTCACTGATCATCTGTACAAGAGCTATGAACACACTTGGGCATTAGAAACTTGTAGATAACAATTCATAAACAAACGATGACACATCAGCCAATGCAATCAAACATACAAACCACACTTATAGCTACATACACAGGATGGACAGTGGTAAGCTGTTGAACACACATTACTTACTCTACAGAGTCAAACAACTAACTCACCATTAGAGTGCTGTTGACTCTCTCTCTTTAGTTGTTTGTTCTCTTTTACTAACTCTTCTATATGTAGATTACTAGCTGTAAGTGCTCGCTTTGTCTCTTGCATCACTAAATTGTAGACTAATTAAGTCTTCTATCAAGCACTAGACAAGTAGCTCTAAAATATCTGCATCTGACTCTTATAATGATAGTTTTTTAGTATGAGAAGCTAGACATCCCTCGTTATTGGAGTCATTTATTGAATGTTAGGTATTTTGTCACCTTAATTGTACACAGAAGTGGTTTAACGCTTTAAACTACTCAAGCACTCAATTAGTGGCTGACATAATACTTGTACTATACCTTCTAATTGTTCAGCATTTGTCCTTTCTTGCTGTGTATTTGCCTCCTTCAGATGTACTAGCTGCTCCTCCTGCTCATCTACTCTCATCTTACTTGCATCAAGAGCTGAAATAGTAAATTGATAGACTGTGTGAAATGGTTAATAATAGCGTCTCACGTAATTTGCTTTGGAGGCTCCTGAAACTATAGAGTCAGCCCTGTTGTAGCTGTACCTAAGGTATTGTGTGCAGAAACTCAACTGAAAGAATGGAGCTCTCTTATAAATGAAATGCAGCACACTTCCTATCAGACACTTTTGGGTAACTTTGATGAAACAGTAAATAAGGCGGATCAAGTGAACAGATAATCTTTTGACATGACCACAACCACAAAAAGGTACATCTGCATGGTTTACCCTCTAGCAGTTGTACACTTTCATAGTTTATTTGACAGTCCAGTATGATATGAAAAGTCTAACTGAGAAGGTACCTAAGAAATATGTCTGAAAAATTGTTCTTGTTTGCCCCTTGCTAGCTTAACATTAAACTGTCTACTGTTCCTAATATTTATGGCATTTCTACTTCGATTTTCTCTTTTGGTCTGCAGTTAGCTTTTGAAAGGCATTATGGAAAGCCCTCAGGCTATATTAAACTTGGTGGCTATGGTAGTCATCTTGTTGCTGACCTTGGGTAGGGCACAGAGAGAGTTACTGCCCTGTACCCCTCCCTGCACTGTACCTCTGTTGTGGTAAGGTATGGAGAGTCTATGTAATGAATCTGGGTTGAGCAGAGGTAGCTAAGGGAGATGACTTTGACCAGAGGTCTATTTATCACAGAGGAAATTTCAGGCTAGCAGCGCCCTCTCTAGGGCTGGGCACTGACATATCTAAATGTCCATACAACTAGAAGAGATTACTGCAGCCAACAGGCTATTGATCTCAGAGCAGATATCAGGCTAGTGGAACCTCTATAAGGCTGGGCACGGATATATCTAGTTGCCCATACAACTAGAAGAGATGACTCCAGTCAAAAAGGCCTATCTATCCCGGAGCAGGTTAACCAGTGTAGCATGCTCTCCCTAGAACAGGGCAAAAGTAATATAAATAACTAGTAAACTGGTTATTAGCTCGATTGACTCCACTCTTACTGATTCAGAAATAATCAAGTCCTGTATGTTCAGAGTCTCAACATCAACTGATACATTTACCAAACTTTTACAGCTTATATACAGAGCAAAACATGGAAGCAGACAGCTTATCATTTAGTTTACAATTGATTGAACAAACAAAATGGAATAAATGGTATAATCGAAGCTGAATTATGATACAAGCATTCCAGTTGGTATTTTTATTGTTTACTGCGTAAGTATAATAGCAGCTTTAGTTTGTATTGTTATAACAATGGCAATGCAGTAGCAGTGAAAATAGTGAAATGCAGTAATTGAAAATTAATATCTAGCATAGATAAAAATCTGTTTAGTATTATGTTATGTGTATTTATTATTTTTGTTATAATGAATAACAGAATAATAATTAAACTCACTATGATAATAACCATAATCGGGTAATCTTAGATGGAGTGCTATCACATATCACAAAACATCAACAGGAAAGCACACCTATCATCAAGGTGTGAAGTTCAGAAACTGCCATCAATGAGACTTTTTATAACTTTTATATGTATGTGTAGGACGCCAGTGCTGTAGGGGCTTCCAAATGCAGGCATGAATTTTAATGGGCAGTGTTTCTGTGTCAGGATGTTGTAGAGAATGTTTGGGTAACCAGTTGTATAAAGTGGTTTTGTGCTCTAGGGGTCTATGGCAAAATAATACTGCTGAAGGGGGTGATTGTGAAAAGCTAAACAACTCTGAGGGGGGTTTTGCTAAATTTTATGACTGAACCTGGTGCCCACAAATTCTGGGTACCACCCTTTGGATATTTACAGCAAACCCCAACAGAAAATTTTAATCAATAAAAATACAGTTTTACGCACTTTGTTTGAGAGAGGTGTTACATTTCTCCAAGTCTTCAATTTTCTTGTTAGCCACTTCCACTGCTGTAAATGCAATAGTTGTGATGGTGGATTAAAACAAAGGTGGTTTGTTTGCAGTCTAATGTAAAAAGTCACCATATCAAGTTTGCTAAAATAAATAACCTAAAGAAAAGTCATACGCACTTCGATTGAGAGTTGTGCTACCCTTCTCCAAGTCTTCAATTTTCTTGTTAGCCCCCTCCGAGGCTATAAATACAATAGTTGTGATGGTGGGATAGAACAAAGGTGGTTTGTTTGTAGTCTAATGTAAAAAGTCACCATACGAAGTTTGCTAAAATAAATAACCTAAAGAAAAGTTATACGCACTTTGATTGAGAGTTGTGCTACCCTTCTCCAAGTCTTCAATTTTCTTGTTATCCACCTCCAATGCTATAAATACAATAGTTGTGATGGTGGAATAGAACAAAGGTGGTTTGTTTGTAGTCTATTGTAAAAATTCACCACATCAAGTTTGTTAAAATAAATAACTTAAAGAACAGTCATACGCACTTTGATTGAGAGTTGTGCTATCCTTCTCTAAGTCTTCAATTTTCTTGTTAGCCACCTCCAAGGCTATAAATACAATAGTTGTGATGGTGGAATAGAACAAAGGTGGTTTTTTTTGTAGTCTAATGTAAAAAGTCACCATACGAAGTTTGCTAAAATAAATAACTTAAAGAGCAGTCATGCGCACTTTGATTGAGAGTTGTGCTACCCTTCTCTAAGTCTTCAATTTTCTTGTTAGCCACTTCCAGTGCTGTAAATACAACAATTGTTAAAGTAGATTAGTAACCTAGCTAAACTATGAAATAACATTCACAAGCTGTTGGCTAGAAAAACGTAGTGGCAATAAGTATTATAACTTGACTGTATTTTGTTTTTAAAATGTAGTGAAAATAAACAACTAGGTAAATAAAACTACCTTTAGCTTGTTGTTTTCTCTCCTCATCAGACTTGTTTATTCTCTTAGCAATATCTTCCAACTGGGTCTTTGTTTGTTGTTGAGCTAAAACGATGGTAGTGCATAGTTATTGTAGCCAGCGATTTAGGGCTGGATTAATAAGAATTAGCAAAAGGAACAGAAAGGGTTTTACGGAGTATTCTGTGTAGTGGAACTCTACAGCTTTATTGCTACGAACAACTACCTAGTAAACAATGAATGCTGCAAAGGAATGACTGTCTAATAATTATGGAAATTGATAATGGTTTAATTGAAAGACAGCTGTTGAACAAAGCACGGGATGGTTTTTATCAGAGCTTCTGTTATATTCAAAAAACACCTTTGTTACTGAATATTGTGGGATCAGTAAAAAGAAGAACTGAGGGGTGCTCCATTTCCACTTGACTGTTTACATCTCTAGACTGAACCTATATCTTATATTAGTTGATGTGAGGGATGTTATATAGACCAATCTCTGTGTATTCAGTGCTGGACTGTCAGAGTCAAAGCTGCAGGCTTGACAGACAGCGACATGTAGTGGTAGGGGTAGGTTAACAATACAATCCAGTATAATAGACTGCATTATCTAGCAAACAGTCACATAACTTCCAAGTTATTAGATAAATGGAGATGATAATAAATGTAAAAGTTTTAGTGACTGGAAGAGTTCAAATAGCTCTTGGATACAGTCTTTTGTTGGTTATTAGAATTGTCGGTACACTTTGAGTATTAAATGGATTTTTCAATGTTTAGTTTTTACATTATATATCCTCTCTTTTTTCAACATGAATAAATGTCTGTGATGCACTGATGGGTCTAGGTAATACTGAAACTGTTGGCCATTGTGGTACATAATGTAAACTGTATTACATTAGGTAGTGCTTTACACAGAGTTATTTCTGATTGAAAATGGTGTATGAATGCAGGTGAGTGCCTGATGAACTCTATTTCCAAATAACGTAGATTTCAATAGTAATGTTCAGATATTCTAACATTGACACAGGTTACAACTGACATCTGAAAGTGAGAGAAGTTTGTATTACAAACAGTGGAACTGGCTAACTCTGTTGTGATAAAAATATCGACTAAGTTCTTTGATAACTGTCGCTTTCACTGACCTCAAGTTTATAGGCAAGCAAGTATTATTTAATTTTAGACTGAGGCTTATCTTTTGTGGCTGCTCAGTGAGAAAAGGCTTTTTTAACTAAAATGAGACCAAAAGAGCAAAAGTGAAGTTTTTACCCCAATATGAAGGTAATAAAAAAACTGGTGTTTGACAAGGGAGATAACTACTAGAAAAGTCAATTGTCTGAACTGTATCACACAATATTATTTACTGCAGGGCGCAAAGTATATGTGAAGAGGAACATCGAGGAGCATATACAGAGTGAAAAGTTGGCACTCAAATATAAATGAACCAGGGGTGTACATAGACGGAAAAAGAAAGGGGTTATATGTTACTATTTTATTCAAATCAACCCAAATATATCTATTACCTATATACATTTATGTATGCATAAAATTAATGTACAATACACTGGATTAGGTAATGTTTCATATTTATATACCCACACTTGTTTTCTAAACAAACTCTGAGCACTGATAACAATCATTGAGCACCCATTAACAGCAGCCAGAAGGTGTCCGTACATATGTTACATAAATAACCATAACCTAACATAAGTAGCTCTCTTATGTATATAATATACTATGAAATACTTAAGTTGTGTCTCCATAATGTGTATTTATATTATGTACACTTCTGTTACCTACCAGTCTAATATGTATATAAATATTGTATGTACATATTTGATACAGCTATAGTTATAGCCTTGTTATAGCTGTAACTATGGTACATCAAGTACTGTATGTTCAGAGTCTCAACACCAACTGATCCATTCGACAAACTCTATGAGTTTATCTGTAGAGCAAAAATGGGGGCAGACAGCTTATGACACGGTTTAAAATTGGCTGACAAAGAAAACGGATCAAACAGTAGAATGTAAGCTAAATTATGACGCAAACATTCCAGCGGGCATTTTTATTGTTTACTACGTAAGTATTGTGAGAGATTTTCATAAGAAGTTAACCGCTCCCGTGCCCGTTCATTCCCCCTACTTAAGAAACCATCTGTGATCCTTCCCCACCTGCAGTAATAACTTGAGATAAGACCCAAACCCTTCTCCATCATCCCCTACAATTCCTTTGTTAAATTTTAGGATACCAGGCCAGTATAGGTCCTTACCCCTGGTATCCCAGGTCAGACTCCGGGCTGGATCCCGGGTCAGATCCCGGGTGAGTATAGAAAGTGATTGATAGTGGTAACCTGAGGCCCTAGGAACAGAACACTTCTCGTTGTACAGATAACGAAGCAGTACGATTGACATGCGCAAAGACTAGGAAGCAAGTACTCCATATAAAGAGTGGGAAGTTTGCACTAAACCCAAAAAATCAAAAAAGCAGCCCAGAGCCTCCCTGCCATGTGCAAACCTTCTTATTGGCTCAACATGCTGTTGAATTTTCGTGTCGCTACTTTCTAGTTCTGCATATCTTTGTTATATTATATATTCACTCCGAATAAAGTACTGAGTATTGCTGCTTTCTTCTATATAAGGAGCTCCTGCACATTAGAGACGGCAGGAGTATTGTGGATAGTGCTAAATGCCCTTTTATTGTGTTGCTAGATAGATTAAGTGTTTACTCAGTTTATCTCTGAGTAGTGTGTCTGGGTCGTGAAGGCCATGCAGTCGTTAAAGTCTATTTGGGATAGACCCCAAAGTGTGGAGAGGAGAAGGAGTGGGTACCGCTGTGTCAGTGATAGAAACTACAAGTCAATTACTATGGTGGCGGCGGTGGGATGTTGGCGAGCAGAAATACGCAACAGACAAAAGAGAGGAGAAAGAAAGTAGAAATTATACTGCGCCAGTTATCTCCCTTTACCCAGTTCCCCGTTACCCTGAAGCTATACAGCACCTGTATACCCTGCATACCCAGTATACTGCTTTTCCCTCTTACCCAGAAGCTATACAGTGCCTTTATAGCTGATATACTGTTTTTTCCCTTACCATGAAGCTATGGCGAGCCTCTATACTCCATATACTGCTCTCCCCCGACACCCCGAAATTATACCGGGCCGGTATCACGCTCTATACTATTTCCCCCTGCCCAGGAGCTATTCCGTGCTAGTATCACCCTGTGTACTACCACTTCCCCCTCCCAGAAATGGTTCAAGCCCTGGATACCCAGTATACTGCTTTTTTTTGTTAAAACCACCAATCTATACCTCATAACTTGCCATTGGACTAAACATGGCGACCCAAAGAGCTATGAGTGCTGGCAGGAACCCGTTGAAGCTCTATTTACCATAGCCTAAGACCAACTTACCGTTGCCCTGCAGAGATTGGTGCAACCCCAAAGACCTGCGCAAACCCTTCATAGGTGATATTCAGTACTTTATTACTCGCTTCATCGAAGTTGCAGAAGCCAATGACTTGGACCAAGCCACCGCCTAACTACTCCTCAGGGAAGTTCAGAGAGACAAAGCACTTGAGTGTGGTCGTCCCCTCCATGTATAAGGCATCTTTGCCACACTATTTGCACGCTTCGAGCTCACTCCCAAAAAATCACAAGCTCAGCTAATTGCGCTGCGCCACTCACCAAAAAACCTCACTGCAACATCACGCCAATGAAATAGAGACGCTGGTTTGTGTTGCCTTGACAAGCAGCCCCTTCCCCCCCCCGCAGAAGTGTCAAGCAGATGGTGCTGGAAACATTTGCTGGTACAATCGGCAACGCCCACTTGCAATGACACCTGTTAGCATTGCAACCCCACACTGTAGAGCAAGCTGTCAGAGTCAGAAGTGAACTTCTCCAAATTGAGACTGGCTTTGAGGATAAATCCTCCAAGGTTAGAGTTATGGAGGACAAAAAAGAAGAGCCACCACAGCCGAGTAACAGAACCCCTGCCATTCCCCCCTCAGTCAAGTTCAACAGGCAGCCACCTTGCTACCAGAGACTCTAATGGAGAACATACAGCTGTTGACCAGAGCCATTCAGCTCCAGTCAGAAGAACTTAAGACAATTAAACAGCAACCGACTTTCCCCATGGAAGACGCCCAACTCCCTTATCCACCATCACAACCAACCATCTCAGTGTTGAAAATGTGGCGTGATTGGCAAACTACAGAGAAGCCGCTCAGTCAACCCCCGGCCATCCCCCGCTACCTCTCCCAATCGCTCTCAGCAGGGAAACCGGTCCCTAAATGGCCCAGGGCACCCCGAAAATACAATAGGCCATTAGATAGAGTGGAGCTTTATGACTCTGTAACTCAAAACCCCCCTCCCCAGTGGGAAAGACGGTATCCCACGCAAACCCGAGAATCTTTGCAGCTGCCTACTACAAACAGGTATGCCTCCTGCAAGAACTAGGAGATGCAGACTTCTACCCGCCTGGTCCACCAGTTTGTTTTCGAACTTGTCCTTGCAACTCCCATGCTCCCCTGCCTGCTGACCCCCCATCGACCCCAGAGAAAACGCACTGCGGCCTCTCCCACTCTACCAGCTGATTGCAGACACGAGATGAACCATCAAGTAGAAGAAGTTGAACTGCGCTCACCTAGCCAGCCTTCCCTCAATTATCTCCAGCCTCGCCAACTACTGCACGGCTGTCGCGCTGTTAGAAAAGACATCTCCCACCCTTAGGACCTCCACTGTTTGGCCACAGAATTCCTCTATACCCCGCCTGAATGCCCCTACAAGGGCAAACTATTTCTTGCTTGCCTGGATAGAAGGAAAGCTGGCCTGTGCTCGCTGACACTGGGTGCATCACTAACTTGCTGTCTCAGCATCTGTTCAACTGGGTGTCTCCAGCCACCTAGAGTGCCCTACAATAAGGTGACACCCACGGTATACTGGCAGACGGATCTCACATTCCCTTCTTCGGCACCATGCATCTATCCCTAAGACTGCGGGACTTCAAAACCGAGGCTACGTTTGCAGTGGGGCAGATTGATGAAGGTGCGATCCTGGGCATGCCCTTTCTCACCCCCATCAGTGTCGCATGAAATTTGCCCGCCCATTTATTGGAAAATATGGCCAGGAGCTTCCATGTGCTGACCAACAGGGCAAAATGCTCACCATGTGTGTCCAGGTGGGAAAGAAACACTCACATACTCCCACCTGTAGAGGAGACGGTGTTATGTAAGGTCACCCACCCCAAGCCACTTCCCTTGTATAGTTGAAAGTATCCCTAACTTTCTGATTCTAGCCGCCAGCCTCAATATCCCTGATGACAAGCATCACCTACTAGTGAGATGTTTTAACCCTACTAACCAACCAGTAGCCACTAGCCACCAACCACTAACTACGATCTGGCAACAACCATTGACAAGTACACCGGAGTACACACTATTGACATGGGGCTACCTGTAGAAGAGATCGGAAATACCCTTCCTCCCCCATCCCTGAGCATTTGAAGGCGGTTGTATACAACGGCTCTAGAGAATTGCCACATCCCCCAGGAGACCTTTCTGCTGGCTCAGCTCTTACACTCCTACGAGGAGGTGTTTAGCAAGGGAGACCGCGATATGGGGCGCACCAGCCTCTTGGCGCACAGTATACCCCTACAGACTGGAGCCCAGCCCATCAAACAACACCACATACTAGGCCCCAACAAATAGAAAAAAGGGGAAGAACAAGTGACCAAGCTGCTTGAGAAAGGGCTGATAGAACCTGGTACCTGGTCGTGAAAAATAAAAACGGATCATGGAAATTTTGCATCGACTATCTGCGGTGATGCAGCAAGATCCATACCCCCTCCGCCGGATAGACGTGAGCCTGGCCCCTCTGTCGGGCAGTTGTTTCTTTAGCACACTCGACCTGGTGAGCGGATACTGGCAAGTCTCCTTGGACGCTGATGCCAGTGACAAACCCCCTTCACTGCCCAGTCAAGCCTAGACAAATGGGAAGTTCTCCTCTTTGGCTTAACCTCTGCCCCATCCACCTTTCAGAGGCTCATGGAACAGGTACTCGATGGCCTCTACTGGAAATTTTTTCTCCTGTACCTGGATGATTTTATTGCCATCGGTCCCAACTTTCCAACCTGACTGCACCGGCCGGCCGAAGTGTTTTAGTGGTAGCTGACATAAAACTAAAGCCAAGCAAGTGTAAACTTCTGCAATCGGAGTTCCGCTACCTTGCCTGCCTTGTCGGTGAGTGCGATGTCTCCACTGACTCGGAGAAGATAGCTGCAGTCCAGGATTAACCAACCCCTACCTGCCCCAAAAAATGCAGGCGTTCCTGGGCACCTTCAGATATTATTTACAGTGCCTCCCTAAGTTATCCACCAAGGCCAACCCCCTTGCTAAATTCTCCTGCAAAGACATCCCGTAGGAATGGGAGCACCCTCAGAAAGAAGTCTTTGCACAGCTTAGGGCTGGACTGGTTTCCGCCCCAATCCTCTGCTATCCCAACCCCAACAGCCCCTACATTTTAGACATAGAAGGCCAGTGATGATGAAATCGGAGCTGTTCTCCCCCAGATACATAATGATGAGTAGCGGGTGATAGCATATTACAGTAACAAATTGAGCCCCCCCCCCCCCACCCCAAAGCCCAACTACTACGTTACTTGGAAAGTGTTGCTGGCCGTGGAGAAAGCTGTCAATCATTTCAAGACCTACCTCCACGGACAACCAATCCGGGTTTAGACTGACCACGCTTTTCTCATGTGGCTATGTAAGAGGAAAGTACCTTCCAGTCAACTGGCTAGAAGACCTATCCGAATTCCAATTTGTGATCAGTATTGCAATCGACACTTACACGGAAATGTGGACGAAATACACAGTTGTTGGCTCTCCGACTGGAACCAGTGCAACCACATTGAAGCTAGAGATGGCGGACCAACCAAACAATAGGTAGGCAAGCCTTTCCCAGCCACCCCTACCCCCATCTCCAATCCCTACCAGCTCACCCTGTACTACCGGATCTCCGGGTGGTTGCTATCACCTGTCCACGCCCTCCACCCCTTGATATAGACCTGATGGAATATCAGGAGACCGGCTGTCATGTATGAGGCCATCAAGAACAACGCTCCGGTAGACCCCCAACAACTGGAATTTGGAAGCAACGACTTGCGGCAATCAGAAAAGAGTGGACACTCCATGCAACTCCTACTGGATAATGTGTTAGATATACACCATGCCAGTCAGAACAGGTCTCGCTGGTGTGCTGTGTGACACCCCCCTCCACCAGTCTGCAAGGCAAGTTAGTGTGGGAGACCCACGTCATGGCCCACCAAGGTATCCAACAGACCGTCAAGAGGTTTAGTTTCACTTGGTACTGACAAGGCATGACTACTGATGTGAGGAGAGCTATCAACAGCTGCGAGACATGCCAACGAGCAAAACACAACGAAACAAAACCCAATCTAGTTTGACAATGGATGTACGCCGGTCAGCCGTGGCAGAAGTTGGCTGTAGATCTACTTTGCCCCTTCCCTAAGACCACCAGAGGGAAAGTGAATCCTCATTTTCACAGACCACTTCACACATTGGCAAAACACCCTTCACCAACCAGATACTACAGCCCCAGTAATTGACACCGCCCTAGATGAACTCGTGTTTAGTTACTTCGGCTTGCCCGAACAGATGCACACGGATCAGAGCGCTCAATTTGAATCAAGTCTCATGATAGAGCTATGTAACCTCTGGCGGGTGAAGGAGACCAGGTCTACAGTTTACCACCCCCAAGCCAATAGAGTTATGGAAAAAATGACAGGGTGCTTGGAGTTGCACTATGTTCCCTCCTCCTTAAAAGACAGCCGAAAGGGTGGGACCTGATTTTTCCCCAAATAGTGAGAGCCTTACGCGCCACCCCAACTTCACCACCGGTGGAACACCCAATTTTTTTCTTGATGGGCAGAGAACTGCATCTCCCCGTCCACCTAACTTACCACCTCCATGCGTGCCGGTGCACGAATACGCACTTGCCCTGCAAATGAATGGAGCAGAAACAAGTGAAAGGAGATGACGGAGAGGAACCGTCACTATTTGGGACAGGGGTTGAAGTGTCGTTAGAAAATAAGAGACGAAGGAAGGGCGACAACCTCAAATTACAACCCAAGTTTGTTGGAGCCTAACTAATTGTGGATGCATACAGCAACAACATTTATCTTATCAGCAGGCATGATCGATGATTTGTGCAGAATGACAGCCGCCTCAAACCACACAAGGCCATTCTGGAACCCTACGACCAAGCCCCAGCAGCCAGCCAGCTCGCCGTCCCAACATGGGTGATTCTGCCCCGGCCGACAGAGGAGTCCTCTTCCTCCCCTTATAGGTACCCCCCTTTTAGAGCTATCCATCCCCAAGGGCATTCCTGTAGCACTACCTTCCTCCCACTTCTCCTGTTTGCAGAGTAAACTCCACCCGCCTACAGCAACCAATAGGGGAGAATCAACCTAACACCTCCAGCGAGGTTCATCCAACTCTGACCAGAACTGGCTGAAATAGGAACCAGACACCAACTACTGAAATTGTTCCTTGCCAGCCAGCCCCATCCAAGTGTAGTCCCAGCACCCACAGGCAACCTTAGATGCAACGTGGAACCAACCTAACGCTACAGCCATCCTTGGTGCCATCAAGTGGCTGCAAATCCCCACCCGATAGACAATGCCATAGAAAAGGTGCAATATCTGACAAGGTACGACTGCTTGAGACAGCGAGTGCACTAGTTAGCTGACCCCCCAGAGCCCACCTGTCAGTCGGCATCATCTCAGTCCTTCCATCCCCCTCCCCCATACCCTCATCCACCCTAACCCCTACAGAAATGACCTCCTTTCACCCCAGTGCCAGAGAGAGTGATCCAGAGGTGGAAGAAGATAGCCAACAAACCTGGACCCCAGCAAACTGACTCTCAACTATAAGTCAGTGAAAGGGGCATCCGCTGCTTGGTACAGCTCATTCTGAACACACTGCGCCAACAAACAGAGGCCAGTGAAGCTGCCGTCGATCTCCAATTTGAAGCAACCAATGTTGACTTCACTCTGTCGGTTTCAATTCCGGTGGAACATTTTCAAAAACAGACCAGTGCAGAAGAGTTGTCGCCTGTGCCTCCAGGTGCGACAGTACGCTCAGCAACCCACACTGAAGACTCTGAGACTACTACATGTTTCAGTCCAAAAGCATTGCAGATGGGCCATATAGGATGACACACCTTAAGAATGAAGAACCCGCAAAGCCAGCCTCACGAGAGCCAGCCCCCTCCTTGAGCAACTATAATGAGTTTCCGGACCTTTCCCACCAAAACATTACCAAACAAAGAGGACTTTGAAGTTCCCCCCTATTCCTCCACCCCTTCAGTACACACGAGCTATAGCCACTGTCTGAAGAGTCTCCCTACAGCATCCCCACCTACCAGAAGTGGCTACCAACTGACCAAGATAGGGAGAAAAACGGACCCCACTTGTAACAAGCCGGCACCCCTGAGAAAATGTTGAAGATGATTGATAGTGGTAGCCTGAGGCCCTAAGAACAAAACACCTTGCGTTATACACATAACGGAGCAGTACAAATGAAGAGAGCAAACACTAGGAAGCAAGAACTCTATATAAATAGTGGGAAGTTTGCGCAAAACCCAAAAGAGTGGAAAAGCAGCCCAGAGCCTCCCTGCCATGTGCACACCTTCTTCTTGGCTCAATATGCTGTTGTCTTTTTGTATCGCTACTTTCTAGTTCTGCATGTTTTGTGTTATATTATATTGTTGGTTCACTCCTAACAAGGGAGTGAGCTTTCATGCCTTCTTATATATAAGGAGCTCCTGCACATGAGAGAGGGCAGAAGTTTTGTGTATAGTGCTAAATGCACTTTTATTGTGTTGCTAGTAGGGCTGAGATTTGATCGAGTTATTTTCACGATTAACACGATCAATTTCCCCAAAGATTAACACGATTAAAAACAAGTTTCTCATTAATCTCCATTAGTAGCAATAACATCTTTTCCTTTGTAGTGACTCGCTTGTTTCACTTTTTTATAATTGAAAATTGCAATTTCGTTTAAATATTGGCAACTTTTCATTATTATTGTTTGTAAAACACTACTATGTGATTACCGTTACGCTAGGCAATGGTTACATAG
The DNA here is from genome assembly GCA_945261195.1 of Cryptosula pallasiana. Lineage (NCBI taxonomy): Eukaryota > Metazoa > Bryozoa > Gymnolaemata > Cheilostomatida > Cryptosulidae > Cryptosula > Cryptosula pallasiana. The sequence goes on from CALYOO010000347.1 coordinate 19,331, forward strand.
TAACGGCCTGACCTTTAAGCAGCAGACAAGCTTTGCGAGTCAGTGAAAGTTACAAAACAACTGAGCCGTGCACTCAAGCATGCATTTGTGACTGCAAGTCTGAGCAAACAGCTCCCATTCGCAAGCTCAACCTAATTGAATGGAGGAATCACAAGGATTAAGACAGAGACACAGTGAGTGAGTCAAACCACGTATGATTGGTAACAGGTGATGAGACTGGCTGTGCAATAATAATTAATAGAAGTGATAAAAAATTTACAATAACAATTATATGATAAATGAACAATGTAATTTTATAAGCAACAATAGTAAATGATACGGTACTATTCTATAAGTGATCAATAAAACTTCTAAATTTAGTGATTATGTTAAATAATAGCAATATACTAGTACCAGCAACTAATAATATAAATTAGGAATAATAATTAATAAGCAGAAACTGAATAAACACAAGTATAAACACATATAGAATTAATGTGCTTTGTTTCCTTTTTCCAGTGTACCTTGTCTATGACTGAAAATAAATTCCAGTCCACCATAATGCAATCCCATGTTTATAATTTTTCATAGGTGCGGAAAAGTCAGAACTATATATTGGAAAATTGCAGCTAACTTTAGATATCTCGCAGGAGACTAATTTTGTGATTAATTAAGATCACTAAATTTGAAAACAAGATTAATCTTGATTAACTTTTTGAACCATAGTTGGTAGATAGATGGTGGAATAAAGTGTTTACTTTTTAAATCTCGTGTGTCTGGGTCGTGGAGCCCGTGCAGTTGTAAAGTTTATTCGGTATAGACCCCGAAGTGTGGAGAGAAGAAGGAGTGGATGCCGTTGTGTCAGTGATAGAGACTAAAAATTTATTATAGTATTATAGCAGTCTTAGTTAGTTTTGTTATAACAATGAAAACGCAGTAGAAGTGAAAATAATGAAATGTAGCAATGAGAAATTTTTATTTAGCATAATTATAAATTCTCTTTAGTACTATGGTATACATAATTACAATTTTTGTTATGATCGATAACAGAAAAATAACTAAACTAACTATGATAATAACCATAATCGGGTAATTTTAGATGAAGTGCTATCACATCTCACAGAACATCTACAGGAGAGCAGACCTATCATCAAGGTGTGAGGTTAAGGAAGTGTCAATGACACTTCTTATAATTGTTTTATGTCTGTTTAGGATGCCAGTGCTGTGAGGGCTTCCAAATGCGGGCCTGAATTTTTGTGGGCAGTCTTTCTGTGTCAGGATGTTGTAGATAATGTTTAGGCAACCAATTGTATAAAGTGGTTTTGTGCTCTGGAGGTCTATGGCAAAATAATGTTGCTGTAGGGGGTGATTGTAAAAAGCTAAAAAACTCTGAGGGGTGCTTTGCTAAACTTTAAGAGTGAACCTGGTGCCTATAAATGCTGGGTGCCATCCATTGGATATTTACAGCAAACCAGAGCACAAATTTTTAATCTATGAAAATATAATTGCACCCACTTTGTTTGAGAGTGGTGTTACATTTCTCCAAGTCTCCAATTTTTTTGTTAGCCACATCCAATGCTGTAAATACAATAGTTGTGATGAAATATTGGAACATAATCAACAAAGGTGGCTTGTTTGTAGTCTGACGTAAAGAGTCACCATATCAAGTTTGTTAAAACAAATAGTTAGATATCAGTCATACACACTTTGTTTGAGAGTTGTGTTACCCTTCTCCAAGTCTTCAATTTTATTGTTAGCCACTTCCAGAGCTGTAAATACAACAATTGTTAAACTAGATTAGTAACCTAACTAAACTATGAAATAACAATCACAAGCTGTTGGCAGGGAAAAACGTAGTGGGAGTAAGTATTATAACTGGACTGTATTTTGTCTTGAAAATGTAGTGAAAATAAACAACTAGGTAAATAAAACTACCTTTAGCTTGATGTTTTCTCTCCTCATCAAACTTGTTCATTCTCTTAACAATATCTTCCAACTGTGTCTTTGTTTGTTGTTGAGCTAAAACAATGGTAATACATAGTTCTTGTATCCAGTGATTTAGGGTTGGATTAATAAGAATTAGCAAAAGAACAGAAAGTGTTTTATGGACTATTCTGTGTAGTGGAATTTTAAAAGTTCATTGCTACAACGAACTACATAGTAAGCAATGAATGCTGCATAGGAATGACTCTCTAATAATTAAGGGAATTTTTAATGTTTTAATTGAAAGACAGCTGTTGCAGAAAGTATGCAATGGTTTATCAGAGCTGCTGTTATATTTAATAAAGCCCCTTTGTTACTGAATATTGTGGGATCAGTAAAAAGGAGAACTGAGGGATGCTCCATTTCCACTTGACTGTTTACAGCTCTAGACTGAACCTAAATCTTATATTAGTTGATGTGAGGGGTGTTATATAGACCAATCTCTGTGTATTCAGTGCTGGACTGTCAGAGTCAAAGCTGCAGGCTTGACAGACAGCGACATGTAGTGGTAGGGGTAAGTTAACAATAAGTATGTTTCCATGTCACAATAAATATACTAGCAATACTTCCCTGGTGGAACTATTGCAGAAGGGCAATATGCGAAGTATAATAGACTTTGTATTATCTAGCAAACAGTGACATAATTTCCAAGTTATTAGATAAATGGAGGTGATAATAAATGAAACGGTGAAAGACTCCAAATAGCTCTTGGATATTGTATTTTATTCAGCACTAGAATTGTAAGTGCACTTTGAATAACATAGGGATGTTTTGCATTAGATATCCATGTTTACTTCTTACGTTTGGAAGTCAAACGCTGAAAATGCTCATATCCTTCTTTTAGCTTCAATAAATGCCAGTGAAGTACTGATGGGTCTAGGTAATGTTGAAACCAGTACCCATTGCAGTGCATTGTGTAGACTTTAGTGCTGTAGGTAGTGTTTTACATGTAATTATTTCAGATTGAAAGTAACGGATGATGTACACGAGGGCATGATGAATTGTACTTCCAGATCACTTTGTTTAATTAATTACTTTCAAATACTCCCACATTGACGCAGATTACAGCTGAGAGTGAGACATGTCTGGATTACAACAATGGAAAATTCAATTAACACTGATAGCAAGTGATGATGCAGTTTTAGATCTTGTAAATCATCAGGTGTTGATTACTGTACTACAACTTCCTATTTAACTGAGGTTTATCTTTTGTGGCTGTTTAGTGAGAAATGGCTTCTTTAACTAAGATGAGAAGGGCTAAAAGAACAAAATTGAAGTTTCTATGTTATATGAAGGTATTAAAAAACTGGTGTTTGAAAAGGGAGATAACTACTATAAACGTCAATTGTCTGAACTTTATCACACTGTATTATTTACTACAAAAAGCAAGAGATATATGAAGTGTAGGGGGATGGAGCATATAAAGAGGGAAAAGTTGGCACTCAAATATATATGAACCAGGGGTGTACGTAGAGGAAAAAAGAACGGGGCTATCTGTTACTATTTTATTCAAATCAACCCAAATATATCGATTACATATATGCATTTATGTAAGCATCAAAATAATGTACAATACACTGGAGTAGGTAATGTTTAATATTTATATTATGTACACTTCTGTTACCTACAAGTCTAATACGTATATAAATATTTTATGTACATGTTTGATACAGCTATACTTATTGCATATAAACTCACCAGATACAAATGCAATGCTTGGAAATCTGTAGCATATACAACTAATGTCTATCAATATTTTATGTATTAAATATACAATTATCCCACATATCTATGTTATATTTATGTATAGGTTATGTAGTATGGAGATATAGTTAATGAATTTAATTATCATGCATATACATGTTACATATAAGTATGTTATATATACATTTATATAATATCCATAAATCTGTAAGGTAAACAGCTACTATTCATGTATCACATACATAGACATATATTAGGTACAGATGTGTCTCTGACAAATTCATTATTTCTATATAAATGGAGAAATGATAAATTAAGTATCTCACTATTACCTGCATGATTCGATGCACCGAACAAACAGTACATCTCTGGTCGTGTTATATCCACTACTGATTGGTTTTTGTTGTTCTTTACACTCAGTAGTTCTCCCTGTTGATCTGGTGCTGCTGATGCTAGAATGAGTTGGAATGTGTCTGTCTTCTTGTGTCTCACTGCAATGTGTAGTGCTGTGTCTCCATCCCTATCTCGTATCTTGAGTATGTCTAGTCTCTGTTGTTGTGTGAGAAGGTCTAGTAAGTACCTTACTAGAGCTGTACTACCACTGTCTGCAGCCTCGTGTAGAGGTGTGCTACTAATGATTGTTGTTGTCTTTAATACTTCACAGACCTGGTTGGATGTAAAACCCTCCAACAGACACCTCACTGTCTCTATGTCATTATAGGTAGAGGCCTTATGTAGACAATTCCCTTTATACAAGTCTCCTCTCACATCCTTAATTAGACTCAACCTGCACTCTACTGTAGCTGCCTCTAACATACTTCTTATTCCTCTATCCCCACCATCAATGTATCCCTTCACTACTCTCTCCTGATCCTTACTGTATACAGGCATTATCCTACAACACATTTACTTCTATATAACTCACTTTAGGTATTGGTAAACTGTTTATTTATACCTAACAAACGAGTCATTCCATTTCCCATCACTTACATTTATATCGAACGATCTGTTTGTAAGCACATGACCAGGTAAAATATACCAAAGGAATGGTTGAAACCTGAGAGCAAGCTATTCAACCAATCAAATACCAATAAAACGCAGACTGACCAATCACACTGACTGCTAGTGAATACACACCTACAGTGTACATACATACTTACATGTATATACCTTGCCTGTCTCTAACTAGATAAAATTATTATCATTTTGACTAACAACTTCTGATGGTGCAAGGTGTGATAACTCCAGAACAAACGGAGTTCACACTGACGATTCAGATGATATACCCAAAAATTACCTGTATCTCAATGAAAAAAGTAATGCAATTACAACAGCAGTGGACAGAGCAACTTTTATAATGCAAATGGTTTCTGTTTTGTGTGTTGGATATATATTACTTTCTGGTGTCTGTCATATATTACCACAGCTCCACCCAGTGCTGTGACTATGTAACTACCTGATTTATTACTTACTCAAGGATGTAACTCTTACATATATCTGCAATCACTGAAGCAAAGTTTAAATATCAAGCATTCAAGAGTTATGGTGTATTTGTGTAAAAGTCTGCTATTTTCTCAGGGTTCCACTCCCCCCACTTCCCCCCACCCCATTTGGACCCCATTTTCTTCCTACAAAATGCCCCTTCACCAACCCTCTATGTTCTTGTCCTCCTACTCAACCCCATTTCTTCCAATCCCATAACAGCTTGAACACTGACGTCAAGTCAAATATAGATAAATCGAAAGTTGTCTCCCATGATTAAATTGTAATGTCTATTAATTTACACCTAATTTGATGGCAATGAAACAATAGTATTTTTTTGTTCCTCTCAATAATGCCCCCCATTCCTGTCCAAGCAAAATTACAAAAGCAAAAGGGGATGACTAACACACCCAAAAATGGAACTTGGCACCTGAAACTTCAAAAAGGCATTTTAACCAATTCTATGTCACACAATATTGGAGCGTGCGTAGAGAAATGCGGTCCTCATGCAGTGATTTTAGGGGTTTAAGCACTGAAGCTACCAAACACCCCTCTACCGCTGCTTGCATTTGTTATCACTTGATCCTAACCCTAGAATAACTCTTGGAAGTGCACAGGAAGATATGCTGAGGAAAAAAATAAATCAAAATATATCCAACAGTTTTCAGAAATGCATTTTTATGTGACACGTTTTCCACCGGGAAATTCACTCATAGTCTAGCTGGTGTAGTGGTTCATGTGTATCGTTGCTCAGACTAGGTGGTGTTTCACTCTATTTGAACTTCGAGGCAACTATCATTATTTATTCAGGTAATTAATTTATCACCATATGAATCATAACTAATAACTGGCACTTTTTGGTCAGCAACCGCACTATATCGGAGTAATTTTGGTGCTAGGTGATGGATGTACAAGTTCTATAACAAGAGCATTTCCTCATAATTTAGAGTTGATATAGCTTTTTAGGTGTATTTGCGAGCTGTATTGATTCAGTGAAGAAAGCGTGGCTTTTCAGTGCCAGTTAAAAGTAGTGCCTTAATCTTCCCCTTGGTTAACACATGTCTTCTTATTTTTCTCCTGACACATGGCTCCTCTATATTAATTTTTAGTATAATATGAACAGATATGCAGTAACTATTGCGCAAATGTTTTGAGATTCATTCGATAGCTTTGAAATGAGTATTTTACCTACTTAATCCGAGGTTCATGCCATGAACCTGATTCCAAGTCTTCACAAAATTGATTTTTCACTTTTTCTGCTTTCAAGTATATTGCTATAAGATCTGCATGCTGGTAATTAAGGACAAGATGGTTTTCCAGGTTCCAAGTGCCTTTTTTGAGCACCAAGTGTCCATGAGAACCTCTAGATGCATATTTTGTGTGCATCAAGTGTTATTTACCCGTTTGATATTGCGATGATTTTACATTGTGTATGATGTAATGAAGTAAAGATAAGTTATGTACGATAATTTGAAAAGTAAAATGGAGTCATAAATTGTAGTCGAGGTTTTTATTGCCGTAATGGCAATAACCAAATTACAATAAATAAACTTGAGCAAAGTCTAATCCGTCAAATGTCATTCAAGTAAAGCTTAACCAATCAAATGCTCTCCAAGTAAAGCCTAACCAATCAAATGCTCTCCAATTAAAGCCTAACCAATCAAATGCTCTCCAAGTAAAGCCTAACCAATCAAATGCTCTCAAAGTAAAGCCTAACCAATCAAATGCTCTCCAATTAAAGCCTAACCAATCAAATGCTCTCCAAGTAAAGCCTAGCCAATCAAATGCTCCCCAAGTAAAGACTAACCAATCAAATGATCTCCAAGTAATGTCTAACCAATCAAATGCTCTCCAAGTAAAGCCAAACCAATCAGATTCCCTCCCAAATTCCGCCCATTTGCATCAACTTATATAGGTCTACAATGTCCATTCTGTTTGTAGGAACCACCGGTGTGAATACGTATGTGTCATTGTACCAAAAACTTTCTGATGGAATTGCAATCTCAAAATGGGCATTTCCACACTAGAGATTTGTTAATTTTTTTGTTTATGTAAATATTTTGCTGGTGTTTAAAATTGTCCCATCTTGTAGACACTATACGCATACGTTGCCGTTATAAAACTTGAACTCATCAGTAGTAAGATATGAGCAGGTGTCTGTCATGGTGTCTGAGGACAAAAAGGCTCTCCGAGGTTCAACAGCCTTTTTGAGCACCAGTTATCATGAGAACCTGAAAAATTATTTGTTGCGCATCAGTTTGATCTGTGTTTAATTTTGTTCTAAGTGTATGATTAACCAAGTAATTATTGTGCAGGGGTTGTTTATATAGGGGTTTGTATGGTGATTTAGATTGTGTGGTTGAGTATTGAATAAACATTGTATGGCTGTTGTTTATTATGTGGGAGAATTTGCTGGCGAGTCGAGCTCAATAATTGAGACAAATGTAGCTGACCATAATCGCTAGTGAAAAATTACACAAAGATTACCAGTTGCCTCCCCCAAACAGTATCAAGAGTAGACAATTCTAGACAATTTGAACAAATGATATCAAGGGGTCAAAGGTCGGACAGGAGTCCGCCCCTATCTTGTTAAAGACCAATAAGACAATGAATTAGCGCTATGCTTAAGTGACTTACTATTTGTTTCATTATTATCATGTAACCTGATTGGTTCTGTATTATATTGTATATACCATATTTTTGTATAAATATTAGGGACTGAGCAAGAGAGCTCGGTTTTGTTATTGCAATAAAGCTCAAACTTCAAGACTAGTCTTGTTGGTGCCCTATATAGGGAGTTGCAGAATCATAGATAGACAAGCAGATTAGCAGTTGTGGCCAAGTAGCGGCAAAAAACCACTACAATATTGGGTTTGTAGTGCGATCATTGGATTATCATTGTACAGTTATTGGTATAGTTTTGTTACATAGGAAATAAAGCTACATAAAGTTACATAAGCTATATATTTGCACAGAGTATATATTGTACCATGTGCTTTTAACTGTTTTTGATGTAAAATGGATGTTACCATGGAAATGGACATGATAATGAACATGCACAGGACAATGAGTTTATGGCTATGTTTATAACTATTTATGTGCATGTCCATGTTGATATCCACATTTATGTTCATCTTTATGTATATACCCATATTCATTTACGTACACAATCATAGCCATATCCCGATTACACAAGTATGAAGTTGACTGATGATTATCATAATGAGCAAAGATATGTAGCCAGTAGCTATTGTAAGGAAAATGAAGTTTAAGATAAAGAGTTGTTTTCCTTTTAACTAAGCGCTACTAGGCTCAGCTGACACTTTGCCGGAACACACTTGCCTTTTAGCGCAAAAATATGTTAGTGTTTGCTCTATTTGTCTATAAGTTAACATTTCTCCATCAATCCTTATGAAACCACTATTGTTCCCTTTAAATGACTTTCTAGCATTCATCAACTTATTCAGATAACAGTATTGTTCAAATCATTACTTACAGTAGCTTGTCTAAACCTTTGGAGCTACACTTGTTTCGTCTTTTACCCCAACAGTACCAGGAGTTCAAGTTGAGCACAACAGTTCTATCTCCCGTAAACTCTTTTTTGTACTGCTCAACTGCTCAACTGATTTGCTCACCATTGTGCTTTCAAAAATGGCAAGTATTTATGAAAATTTACCTTCTAGTTCCTCAGAGGCTTTTTTGTCACATTTGATGAATCGAAAAAAGTCTTCTGATCAAACTCTCTTTTCCACTTTGCTTTGATTTAGTTTTTTCCCAAAATTTTGGGGTATAAAGAATCGTAGAATTTGTTGACAATGTTTTGTAGATTTTTGTGAGTCTTTACACAAATCAACTTCTCACACTCCCAAATCGAGATGACAGTGTAACCTAGAGTTTGAAGATACGTCTAGTAGGCCAAAACTCCTGGCGCGTAGAGTTTTTGAGAGAACAAATGTGTCCGAGTCAAAAACAACCGTGAAACTGAAAAATGATTTGGTTTTCAATGCAAAGTCTCTTGACAGGGAATCCTCATTCTCCTACAGAGACTTTTCCTCCAATGAGCTGATGTCAGAAGTTGATTTTTTACATAGTTTCGTTCTGTAGCCAGCTTTGAGCTAATTTGCTAAAATTTGCTGAATCGGCGACAATGGAATTCTCCATTGTTCTTCTCCAAAGACATCCAGTAGACAGCAACTGCATCATGCACCATAGTTAGAGAGCATATGCCTCAACTCCATAGACCCCGTAAAAATTTTTGCTTCTTTTCCGATCCTATGTTCTCAAATTCTAGCGATTACCATTATGCGATGTCTGTGTATCACCACACTGGATTCTCAAACAATGTTTTTCTCTGTAAAATAATAAGCACCCAAATTGAATTTTTCAATCAGGAGATTGAGAGAGTTTGTTGAAAGCATTTGCCAAAACCTCAGAAATCCAAATAGGAAGAAAATTGTGGAGGTGGTGGTTGGGGGAGCTTTGTTAAACATCCAGTGAAGTGCTAAACCTGGTAAAGATATACTATATTTCAACATATCGAACTCCTGTTCTCTGTAGATAGCTCCTTGTCTTTCCAAAGCTTGATGGAATGGTGTTTTTTCCAAGTTTATGTTCCACTTTAAAACAAATTTGATGGTGCCTATGTATTCATTTTTCAATGAGTTTTGGCAAATGCTATACTCTTCTCGGCTGGGTACCTTTTTGCTTCAAGGTTCTGTAAAAGCTTGTCTCACAGGTATTTGTTTCTGTTGCAGTTGGATCAAGTCTTTCCTCTATTCACAGAGAAAATATTTTTCCCCACTTAGCATTTTTATGCTCTGAATACATTTTGTAACTGTATCCGGGAGCAATAAAGTTTGTACAATCCGAAAAAAAATCTTCTGTACCAACCACAGACATCTTGACTCTTTTTTGGACAATAAAATCACAATCTTTGTCGGAGATATATTTCATTTGTTGTAGCAGAAGTCCTTTCATCACTCTGATGTAGTAGCGTGAAAAATTGATTCCTGGAAGAGTAAACTTTCCCATGTAGTTTATCAAGTCATACAAAACTCTGGAGGCTCCTAGTTTCTTTTTCTTTTTTTGAGGGGCGAGTGACCGTGGAAACCTTTTTCTGCTTTTTCCAACTGATGTATCTAGTCTTTTACTTGCATTATGATTTGTGAGAAATTGCTTCGCACTTGAGCATCTGCTTCTTTGCTAATGTTTTTTAAGTGTCGAATAAATTTTTCATCACATTTTTTCTGATCACCATTGTTGATAATACACCAAAGCAACTCAAAACCTTGTGAATTTGAACAAATGATAATACTCAAGAGCTTATGTTTGCTGGTGTAGAACGTGATGTTCGCTTCCTATTATCAGCACATTTGGGTAGCAAGTATTCGATATCCTTGGGAAAATGTGGAAAATGTCTCGCAAAACCAACGACTCTGATGCCTATTCTGAATTGTTTCTTAGGCTTGACGAAAATTGTAGAGGTAGTTCTGTATTCACCTCCGGGAAACTGCATAGTTGTGTCTGAGAGAGTGTCTGTGTCTTTTTCGATTACCAAATCTGTCAAAACGAATAGAAGGAGCTGGACATTTGTAGGCTTAAGCATATCATTCCAAGTCTGTGATGAGACTACAGTGTTTGACATAAAGATCCAGATAAGGTTTTTCCTCCTGCCCCGCATTTGAATTCTAAACTATTGTTGTAATCATCTCTTCATGTAAAGGAAACACCATTATCTTTAGCTGAAACGCTTTTGGCGAATTAAGAAAGTGTGACTCTCCCACTCATTTTTCATTTCTATTCCTCCTGTAACCTTTCACTGCTGCCTTTCTTTTGATGCCACAAGTGATATAGTGACATAGTGATTCGATCCCCATTGTGATTTTGCAATATGGTTCTTATGATTCTGTTGTTGAGAATGCAAGAGGGTAGTGTCACTGGAAATGAGTCGATTCTTCCCATTTCAATCAATTTGCAAAAATAAAACCTCACCTTTGTGATTGCCATCTGACTCCAAGCCGTATTTAGCCTTCGTCCCAAACTCTTAGCATGGTGATCGGTCTTAGCCACAGCTGTGAAGAACTTGTTGAGCTGTCCTTCAGTTTTTAGCAAGGGCGCTCTCAGATACACGGTAGCATTGTTGGATGATGAGTGAAAATAGCGGCCTTTGTCCTCGTCTTTGTTCTACTAGACACAACCTACTTTGCAGTTGACTATTGCCCTTGAACTCAAGTGTCCCCAAACTCAGATATCCAACAATCCCAACGAGCTATAGTCATTGTGGTACACACCTGCTTGGTCTCTCGCAATTCTGTTCTAAATTCTTATGTTCAAAACATCTATGACCTTACTCAGTTTGTGTTTAGTTTTCATGGTATTCAAACATCTGGCTATCTGCTCATCCCATTCTTCATCATGAAACGTTGGAGGTTTGCTATCGTCGACAATACTGAGAGATGATGTTCGACTAGGTATTCTGATTCGTGACTCATTCTTCTTCATTATTTTTCTTCTCTTCTCCTCCTCTTCCTCCTCCTCCCCCTCCCCTCCTCCCTTTTGATGAAATCTTCCGGATTCATCAAAAGTGCAAGCACTTGTAGGGTAAAGTTTTTATGCTTTATTGTTGCATGTAGGATTTTGGGTAGCTGTAGGCAATGGTAAAACAAACCCACTACAAGCTTTTGCAAATGTGAATTTGATGTATGTTTATTAAAACTTTCTTTTCGACTTTCAAATATTAGAACTTTACATACAAGTGCTCAAAAAACAGTGTTAGCTACTAGTCAATTGTTAGGCATTGCATGAAACAAAATCTTTGCTAACGAGATTGTAATTACCTTGTTGTAATAAGCCGGTTAGCAACGCACCACACAATCTAAAATTTTCTCATTTCGTATATAAAGGTTATGACTTTTGCAGAAGTAATGGTCAACTGCCTGACTGAAAGAATTGCAGTTTTTGCCTTGTTTTGGCAGCTTCTTGGCTGGCTGCTGTTGCGTGATGTGGCCTTGGAGGTGGTGCCACGCCTTGTCTGTCAATGGGTTTGGAGCACTTGATGGTCTCCTGCGTTGACAAATTTGTGCGCTGTCAGAACTAGGCAGTAGGTTTTTGTACATTGCACTGTAAAGTTGTAATTATGTTGCAGTGGCACTTCCGTATTCAATATTCAAATACCTACTTGCGAGCTTCATATACATAAGTCTGGGACAATTAAAGGTACGTGTTTTTCTTATATAGCGTTATATTCTGTACTGATTGCATTATATATATTGATGCCTTTCTTGTGTTTACACATTTTGCTTAAACTTGCTTGCATTATGTTTGAATACCCTATTGCTATAGTTGTGGTTAGTGCTTTGCTTTTTTAGCGTTAAACCCCACGTCTTAAATTATAAATTTCACAGTGTTTGGTGTTGGTGTTTCATAGTGTATGAGCTGAAGCTGAAAATAAACAGTTCATTACCCTAAAACAAAAAGCATCAGTGTGATTGAATACCACGACTTATGTAACATAAATAACAGTGCATTAAAACTAGCAATCGGCATAAATTGCTACAATAGTGCATTGAAAGGTCAGCAACCCAATATAAATTGCTACAGAGATCAAAGTTGAGGGATGCTGTTTGAGACAAGTTTGTACTCGAGCGTACAGCTATACCCAAAAAATGTATTTTCATAATACAAGCCAGCTCCAAAACTACACATATTTCTTTAAGATAATTTTTTCCAGCAAGAAACTGAGTATTTGAAGTATTTTAGTTACCGTAATAGCAAACAAGGCCAGTCGTCATTGATCAAAGTTGACTACTGGACAATACACCGATTATGGCTTTCATGCTATTTCATTTATAAACACCTCGTGTATCACATAAAACAATGCATTTTCTCAAAATTTACGCTAGTCTAAGGAAATGACTATCAAACATGTCATTTTCTGTTTCCTTAGTTAAACTTCTTTTTAGCTCAATAAAAGCTAATCCATTTCTTGCACTAATTTTCAGCGACTATTGGTACTTTCTATGAGCTCCCTAGATGACAGCTCTCTTCCTGACAGTTCTTTTGTCACTCATTGCCAAGTACCAGTACCACCCCTCCCCATCCCTGAAGCAAAAATCATCTAGCTATGAACCGTGTAGGTAAAATCAATGCTCAAAATTTTCTACTGACTACAAATAATCTAATGCATAAAAGTCAAATTTAACTGCTACATATTGTTTTTGTGATACCTTAAAGTGCATTAATTAAATCACAAAAGTTTCATGCATCCAATAATGTCCAAGGTAAGTTTTTTGATCAAGCTTCCAAATTAAAGTTTGGATATGTTTGGGCAAATGGACGGGTGAAAAATAAGCAATTAATGATTTTTTAACCAACTCAGTGTCAAAGTGTACTACAAATACATTAATTATAGCTGACACAGTACACACAAACCTACAGTCTAGTTTTGTTAAGTATATTTCTGTTACTTTACAACATTTTATGGATACAGTTTCACAGTGTAGAAGCATGCACTACTTGAATTTTTCACCCAAAATGTTTTGTTCCAATTGATGCTCAAAAGAAAATTTTCTTTTAATAATCAGCTAGAAGCAGTCTTTGGAAGTTTTAGGCAAATTGTATTATTGATGCATTCCAGCTTGCCCTAAACAAAATCAGTACACAGTGCAATACTTGCAACATTTGAATTATAGAAATGGAATATTCAAGTTTACTGTCATTATACTGGATGACTATTATACATGAGGAAAGACTGGTTCTATACATGAGCAGACCAGCTGCAACTGCCTATTTGACAAGTTGCATTCATGAGATCATAAACTGTACCGGAGTCAACTTGTTTAATGCCGGCTATCTATACCCTCCCCATTGTCTCTGGTACTTTATCTGCTACAAATCTATATTTATATGTGTGTTTGATTAATGCAGGCACAAATGCCAAACCATCAACGTAAGTGGAGTTAAATACATTTAAACGCAGTAAGTTTGAAAAGTCTGAATAAAAAACAACAATTTTTAAACAGCAAATAAACACAGAATCAAATGTCTGGTTGCAAGTTAATCAGATTAAACATGAATAATGATCATGTAATCTAAAGCCTGGTTCACATTGTCACCGATTGCTACGGCAATAGTGGGAATTGTCTTATCGCCGACAATGTGAACATGCAATACCGTTGTCGCCGCCATAACGCCGCTCCATCTGGAAAGTTTTGGCAGTGTCAAACTTTTCCGACACCGGTGACATTACGGCGATGCATTATTGCAATGTGAACCAATGAACGCCGTTTGTCAGCAATAGGTCTGAGTTGACCTATAAAAATTTAACCGCTCTAATTGTCATAACCTTCCACTCATCGGATAGTAAATAAAATAATAATCAGTCATTGACTTTTTATTGGTTTGTTTTCATAAATTATATTATTTAAAAAGAAAATTAGTTGAGACTCTAAATAAAGATAATATCTACACACCGTTGCCAGGTAAGAGATGTCAGATTAGATTGATCTTAATTAAAATAAATGATAAACATAAATAAAGTAATAATTTATTTATTATTATTAATAATAATAATTATTACTTGTTGTTGTTGTTTGGCATTTTTTATTCTTTTTGCTGCCAATTTATTTATTGATTGAATTGACTGTAACTGTTATCTGTTTTTTGTTATTGTCATTATTGTTAATTGTTACTAATTATTATAACTACTAATAAAAAATAAAATGAATGATGTAACAACAATTAATAATAATTATTATTATTGTGACGGACGGCGTCAGCACTAAGTACACTCACTTACTTTCTATTTAGTATTCATCTATTCCAGCTACATTTACCCGTTCTATGCCTGCACTCTAGGGCAGTTTGTTCTATGTACATTTATACTCTTACCTTAACATTCAATCGTATATGTTTGCCATGTACTAATCACCCATGCAATTACTTTAGCACCACCTACTATGCTTTATTGGTACACGCTAGCCAACCACTTGTGCTAGGTGTGGCTTCCTTTGTTTTATCATTTTATATTACATAACCACTATTATAAATGTTGATGTCGTAGAGTAATAAAGTCAGAGTCAGCTTGCACACTCTCAGAAGTTTCTTTGTTCTCTAACAATAACTTCACTTGCGCTAGTACATGCACATACAACAAAGCTCTATTACTCGAGTAGTAATACATAAGCAGATCAGCCTGAACCTCTGCTGGCCGAACCTAGCTCTGACTAGTTCGCCTTTCAAAGTTCGGCCTCTGGCTTGCACACTGAAATAGCTAACGCAACCGACAGCTAGACAGTAAACTAGGATGGTCATGCACCACTCCCAAGGATACTAGTCGACCTGTGGGCGGGTTGTATTGCTCAAGCGATAGACACAGATTGCCATCACAGTTCGGGAGGTTGTGCAGGTAGGCCGAGCTACCAACTCACACCCCCACAGTGAAATCCTGCACATTATTATAATTATTAATTATCGTGATAAATAATAATTTATAATAATTGCTATCAACTGAGTGCAGCGCATAAATAATGATGACACCCAATTGTAAATTTTTTAACATTTAAAATATTGAAATTCATTATCTTTGAAACTTGTTAAGAAAATAATAAAAAATAAATACAAACAACATTATTATTATTGTAATAATAAATAAATATTTATTATTAATAAGTCTAACACTCACTTCAGTCAATGTTATTAATTATTATTTTGGTTTTAGGTGGTGAAGAGAATTGGCCTAATCAACGATTCTATATATCATCATGATAATCTCTGTGCTCCACTTAATTCAGCTTTTACCACATTTGCCAGAAATATCTCTGTGACTATCACCAATCACTGTTCGACTTTAAACTAAAATAATTTATTCACATATTTTATTATTGCTGTACCAAATAAGCAATAAATAATATTGAGCTTAAATTGCACTATAGTTTTTTTTTATTATTTATAAATATACTAGTTGAAATTGCTGCTATATCACGGTTAATCACTGACTGCTAGTCCCTAGCACTCAACTACGTTCTATTGGGTGTTGTGGTTTATAGGTTGAGCTTATTGTGAATGCGGTGTTGTCAGTGATAGCATCACTGACTGCTCCCGATTGTCAGTGGGCTGCATTCGGCGTTGAATTAGGATAATGTGAACATCATTTCTGTGATGCATCAGTGATGATCAGTGACACTGGTCACTGACAGTCCCTGATCGATCACTGACAATGTGAACCAGGCTTAATTAGCGTTGGGTGCGGCATCACAATAAATTATGTGGTTTGTAAACAATAGATGCAAGAAATCCTCGCGTTCTATGTTCTATTCGCAGACAGAGACTTGGATCTCATAGCGAATTCTAAGCTTGATGAGTGAAATAACTATTGGAGACTTCTATTCAAGCCAAAAGCTACCATAGGCACCTTGAAATGTCTATTCTTTATGTTAACTGTGGTAAGCTGAGCCATTAGATAAAACTACAGTCAAGGGACCTTAAAGTATTGTACATAATTGATATCACTAACCAACATCCATCTGGTCCCCATAACAAAAAATGTTTTAAAAGAGTGTGAGTAGGAAAAAGTGAGACAGAAGAAAAGTAAAGAATAAGGAGAAAGGAGAGCGAAAAAGATAAAAAATTAAGGAAGAAAAACGTGTGGAAAAAATAAAAAGATTGTAATAAACGGGAAGAGAAATATTATCTATATATTGTTGTGTAATAGTAGACTCACTTTCAGAAGTTGAAAACAGCCGAGTATCCTTCAAAGACTCTACTGATAGCTAATGCAGTAGCCACTGCTTTTTTCACTATCAACTAATGAAGTAGTTTATTGACTGACATAAGCACACATACTACTTGCAGCCTTACAATCCTGTGTTATGGTGGTAAGTATCGTGTGCGTTATTTCTATTGACACTAATGTAATCTGAGCTAGTGTGAGTCAATGACTTCATTGTGTCGTTTTGTGAGTGTGTCAAGGAGCGAACAATGAGAATGGATAAAAAGATTGAGTAGCGAGTGAAAACTGGTTTATGTATTGTATAGTTTATGTATTATATGTTTTATGTGGGACAAAGCCTTTTCATAGTTGGCTATAGTGAACGTTTATTGATACTGTAGTGGATTTTACTGTTAGCTACTTCTGCGCACACACTGCTTAACCTCTCTCCTCTCTCCTCTCTCCCCTCTCTAGATGTATACAAATACAACTATTCTTATATGTAAACTCGATCTCGAATGCTGAGGATATGCAGTCTCAAGTGAATAAATGAAGTTAAAGTACTTTGTATTACACAAAATTTACTGTAAATTTTAATCATCTAGAGGACTAATTGTATCCTCTCTCCTCTCTCTTAAGATATCTCCTCTCTCTCCTCTAACCTCTCTCCTCTAAACTCTATCTAGATATATACAAATACAGCTATTTTTATATGTAGACTCGATCTCGAATGCTGATGATATGTAGTCTCAAGTGAATAAATGAAGTTAAAGTACTTTGTATATTACACAAAATTTACTGTAAATTTTATTCATCCAGAGGACTAATGGTATCCTCTCTCCTCTTTCATCTTTCCCTCTCTCCTCTCTCTCTCAAGATATCTCCTCTCTCGCCTCTAACCTCTCTCCTCTAACCTCGCTCCTCTAACCCCTCTCCTCTCTCCTCTCTCCCCTCTGTAGATGTATACAAATACAACTATTCTTATATGTAAACTCGATCTCGAATGCTGATGATATGTAGTCTCAAGTGAATAAATGAAGTTAAAGCAATTTGTATTACACAAAATTTACTGTAAATTTTAATCATCTAGAGGGCTAATGCTCCCCTTTCTCCTCTCTCCTCTTTCCCTCTCTCCTCTCTCTCAAGATATCATATGAGTCGGAATTACAAAAAATTATCAAAACTTGAATGCCATACATTCAAAATCTATATGCCATATAAGTTCAAATTAAGTAAAAAAAATAATCAAAACTCAAATGCCACTTAAATGCCACTCAAATGCCACTCAAATGCCCCTCAAATGAAATACAATATTAACTCGGCGAATCCATCCAACGCCGTAACCCATTGCATAACCCCCGAGGTTTAATCCACAAAAAACACTTGGTAGGGAGATCTGCTCATATAGTACTACTTTCATGCCTTCAAAATACAAAGGAAGCATAATGTGTTTCAATAATAAACTTTATACACTTACACAATTTTTGTATAAATCCATATTAAAATAATGGCTAGTAGTTTAGATTTTCGGAATTTAATAATAAAGAACTGTAACAAATAAATCCATCGCAAAC
>CALYOO010000348.1:0-37756 GCA_945261195.1 Cryptosula pallasiana
TCGTCCCTTGCATCCTAGCATTAAAGAAAATTGACAAATGCCTCTCGCTTCCACCTCACACATGTTGTCACAGCCTTGACAACTAAATAACCTAAAGCACCCTTTGGTTTATCTGCTTAACTAAAAATGCTTTTGACAGGGAGCTACCAGATCTCGATGATGATTTGGATGAGATGAAAGATTGTTAGCATAGCACCTGCCCCAGATAGTCAGAGTTTCTCCACAGCTACACATGATGATGGTACAATCTCTATTAACGCTATGGCTGCTCCTACTTCTACCGCTACAGCTGCCTCTACGTCTGGCGGTATTGTTGCAATTGGATCTGAGGCATCTCCTTCAGAATCTCTACAAACAACTATCAGAGAAGCAGTTGAGCTGGCGAGGAGGTGAGTTTGTACGTAGTTCTTGTAAATCGTGGCTCAGAGCGTTTTGCGTTCTATAACTTCTGAATGATTTTCAGACAGTCTGTAGAAACGTTGTTCATTTAGAATCTAACATACATCTCAGATTTTGTTGGCTGTGAGCAGTTTTTTACTGTATACTGTTTAGTGATGGAACGGGACAAAAAAAAATTCAGTTTCGGTCCGATTACGAATTTTTCCACTCAAATCGAACCGGTCTGAGGCGGTTCGGTCCAATTCCTATTCACGTTTGACAACTCCTTGCTTGTACAAGTTTATACTGAAGGTCAAACAGGTCTCTAGGTTACTTGATGATCTATGCAATTTTAGCAAAGTTTAAGTACCAAGTAATAGCAAGCAGCATTTTTTTTTCAAATTTTGCTAACACTAAAACATCCTAATTAGGGTCTACAATAAATAGTAATTAATTATTTTACTGATTTATTATCAAAACAACCACAAGTATTAACCTATAATAAATAATAAATAGCATTTACTTTTATTAATTATTGCTGAAATGATCAAGGAGTAATATAATAAAAGTTCAGTGTTCTTGGTCGAGTGAACTGGTCAAGTCAAGTGAATTGATTGGGTATGTCATAAATAATAATTGTTAGATTGAGCATGTTGTTGAGTGAGCAGGGGAGCATTTATTATCAATACAACTACAAATATTTACCTATAATAATAATAAATAGCATTTATTTACTTTTATTAATTAACTAGCAGAAATACCCGGCGTTGCCCGTGGAGATAACATAAAAAGTGCGAAAATGATGTTAGGGAGATAAAGGGGGCTAGTGTTATGGAGTTTTTCTCCAGTTTTGACTTGCCAGTTGGCTTGAGGATGCTCAATTTGTCTACATGTTTCAATCATTATGTAACTGATTATATATTTTACGAAATGCGCTGTCAGAGTATCTAACAGTTCTTGGAAAATTTTTGTCCGTACTAATTATAAGCTTATAGCCGCATGGATGTGCCAACTTCCCTCTTGCTTCATAACATAATTGAATCTTTGATCATAATTACACAACATCTGCAGAAGTGCAACGGGTGTTACATGCAACACATTGGTCTCCCTATTGCACACCACGACCCATAACAACAACTTGCAAAAACGTTGACTTTTCTTTTTGAAGAGTTGAGCGTGCAACGCTTTCGTAATAGCTCGAGTCAAAATATTCCGTAGGGGTAAAAAGCATTTTTTTAAGTTTATTATCTCACCAAAGGAGATCGTCATAAAGCATGGATTATATTTCCAAAAAGTCAACTCAAGGCTTTGCTGTAGTTGTGCATTTAGTGAAAAACCAACTCAAAGAATCTGGTGGATATTCAAGTATTTTTATTTTAAATTTCCATATCAAAACATATGTTTAGTGACTGTGCAACCCATAGGTCAATATTTCGAAAACATATTTTAGAATGCTACATCAACTGCGTAAGTAAATCAGCTAAACATGCACTGTTCACAATGTGGCAATCACAACGCAATTGTAACAAAAACTCACAATCATTTTTATTTTCTCTGAATTTACGTAAACCTTGTGGAGTTGGAGAAAAGCTGTTTGGAATAATTGAGCCAGTTCTTTTTCATGGAATGCTGAGCAGCAAGTAAAAACAAATATCATTAAAGTAAACAAATTGTGTATAAATTTTGCACAAATTACGGATTAAGTTTCTCAAATGACTATTTTTGTCGCTCTTTTTGTGCAATTTTTGTATAATGTTTTATATCTTTTATCAACCGTCTACCATCAATATTTCAACTATGATGATTATTACCAATGTTGTGGAGAGATAGGTTGATTAATTATTATTAAATTCAGGAGTAGTAATAACAATGAAAATTAATTGAAAACCTTTAGTCAAAAGATTGCAAGTCGTTAAACCTAGACTCACTTTGCGTTGCTGTTGTAGACCTATTCATAATTATTAAGTATTTTTTGTCATGGTAAACAGAGTGAGCCAGTAAACAAAGCACTCTTGCAATACCAGCAACCGTTCTTCCTCCTCCTAACGGGGAAAACCGTTACAAGATTATGGAAGAAGGGAATGACATAACACCACTGATTTTCACACATGTGTATCGAATTTCCAGCATTGCTGCAGTCAAAATAATTAAATATTTTTTGACCAAAAATTTCAGTGAAATTCTACAGGACCACATTGTTGACAACCTTCTGTGTACATTTATGCATTTTACGCCTTTTCCTAGAATCTTTTTCAACGCCAGAGTTTGGACACGCAAAAAAACAGACTTGAATCTATATATTAGATAAACAGTTGATCAGCCCGCTTCATGTATATTAAAAAATGAAGCCTTTTAGAACCAAAAACAAACGCAATGCTACCCCACCAAAGTGGCTTTGAAGTCAATTTTGCAAGTTACATTGTCAAAAAATTTACTCACTAGTGTCCAGAATGTTGGTCAGTGTTTCAGAGCAGACACCATAAATGCAGTCAGAACCAAAGAATTGTTGCGACATTCCATACAACAGTGTGGACTTCTGGCATTGCTGGATAACTTGGGTTGATTCTACAATGCAGCTGTTCTTTATTCATTTTTGTATAATTAATAGCACAAATATACACAACATTTTTTTAGATTTAGTGATGAAGAAAAAGACAAAATCAAATATGATAAAAAAATTGAAAAAAAAAAACAATGACTGATCAATTGTTTCCTGTGGATATTACTGTATACCTTACACTCGTAGTAAACTTTTTTTATTACTATTAAAGCTTTAGTTTTGGAATATTACCAAGTGAGTCAAATAAAATAAACCACGGGCATGCCTGTATATGAATGAACAACAAAGTGCAGAGTAACTGCCAGTCTCTGTTCACTCACTCTGTATAAGGGCTGGATCGCAGAATAAAGTCTCATTTTCGCATTCACCGTTATGGTTGTCATCGAGACAACTGACAACCAATCGCTCTAACTGCCCATTGTTCTCCTGCATTGTCATCTCTAAAGATCCATCAGCTAACTTGTTTGTTAAAACCAAAATTGGATGCCCCGGAGCTGCAATTTATAGTTTTAAATTAGTTCAAAAGACTACACTTTTCACATTCGCAGACTGATACCTTCCGTTAAAATTAAAGTGAGGGATTAATTATTTCTCCCACATAAACAAACCGAAAATAAAATTTTTGGACAAAATTTTGCTGCCATATTGTGGGAGATTTACGTGATAATCAGTCAAGTCAAGCCCCTCCCCACCCCTCCCACCCTACCCCCCCCCCCCCACCCCTTGCCCTGTCAGTAACAATGGTTTAAAGCAACCCCTTAGCCTTCCCCATTTCGTATCTACACAAATTCCCCAGAAGTTGGGATACCGGCTACACCGACCCTGTATAGACTCTCTATCCGTGTATATAAACATATAGTACCTATCCCGAGTTACCCGGGTCAGTCCAGAAAAACGGCTGATTCAGATAGACTGGCACTTAGAAAAGTGGCTTCCCACCTCACGAAGTTGAAAAATGAAGCTACAAAGCCTACGAACAGAGACCAAGGCAGTGAATTCCCCTATAAGGAGTGGAAAGTTTCCATGACTCTAAAACGGGAGGAAAAGCAGCCCAGCGCTGCTTTGCCATGTGCTCGCCTGTGTTATTGGCTTATATTATTCACCAAATTGTATGGCATATACTGATTGATGTATTATTTCTATTGTAATATGTGATCGGTTCACCCTAATAAGCAGGTGGGTTTTCCTCCTTGTCTTCTACGAAAGGAGCTCTTTTGCTGCTGTACAGGAAAGGTTTTTGTGGATCTTGCACCAATATTTTTATTGTCTTGCTAAATATAATTGTATAAAAAAGCATTTTGTTAGTATAAACTCTCGAGTAGTGCGTCTGGGTTGTGGACCCAGTGGAATTGGTAACGCCTGTTTGGGATAGACACCGAAGTGTTAGAGAAGTTGGAGAGTGGATACCGTTGTGTCAGTAATAGAGGAAGCAAATCTATTACAACATGAGGAAATGAGGCATGACTTTAAACTCTGCACATCTGGTGCTGCTGAGTCATATTGATATGACTATTAGCTTTTGCTGAATAAATTCGCAACTTCAAACGAAGGCTTCTTCAGTTACTTTTGGTTTGATTGTGTCGACGCTTTTTTGTTCTCAGTGTGCTTTTAAAGTTTCTGTTTGCCGCTTGACCAGCGTGTAAAACTTTGACGCATACACCCAAACTTGCTTCTGAACATTTGAATAAAACTATGGGGAGCTTGCTATTGCAAAAGATCATGATGAGAGTTGTGAGGTAAAGTATGTAGGTTAGCGCATTGATATGTAAAAATCAACTGCGTTAGTCATTATGACAGAGCATTGAATTTGTATCATTTGGCTGTATATTCCAACCCAGCAACCAATACTTCATCACTTATCATAAACCTTCATCTAACTGACCTCATCGTTCAGCAAATGTGATATGCAAAACCCTAGTTTTGGCCAACTTGTCCTTGTTTACTGCCCAGCGTTTTAAAAAACCTACCAACATCAACTGAGTCACTGTTAGGTTGAATTAGCAGGCAATTGCTCCGCATAAAAGCCGTCTTATGTTCCCAAACAACTCAACTGTTTAAGAATGATACTAAAAGCCAATACATCCAAGGTTGTTTGACCTTACTGTGGCTGGTTACGACAACCAAACCACATTTGCGACATAAGCATGCAAAAATCTTCCGAGGGAGCCAAAATTGCTGATGATGGCACAGGAAACAGTGAAACTTTCAAAAGTGACACACATACATGATTTTCACAATTTTGTAACACCAATACCTGCTCAGAACAGCGCAAAAAATAGAACAAAATGGTCAAGAACTTGGACTGGGTGAGCAACCTGTTGCAGAAAAACAAGTTATAGTTTCTTTGTTCTTTGGCGTTCCAAAGGACCAGGCCAAGGTACTAAGTCCATAATTGCAGCCATCATCCCAACATGCAAGCAGCATAACTTCTGGAATGTATAAGATAGGCTCTAAAACATTAAGGGAGGTCTGATTATTCGTTGATAATCAGTGCCTGCAATGTGACTTTATTTCTTCAACATGAGCTCAAGCAGCTGCATGGAGCAACCTGAAGAGTGAGAAACAATGCTTGTAAATGGCGCATTTTGATTGCCAGAATGTTTATGACAATAAACAGAAGTAGTAATATATGAGCAGATCTCCCTACCAAGTGTTTTTTTGTGGATTAGATTTCGGGGTTGAGGCAATGGGTTACGGCGTTGAATGAATTCGCCGAGTTTATATTGTATTTCGTCTGAGGGGCATTTGAGTGGCATTTGAGTGGCATTTGAGTTTTGATTATTTTTTACTTAATTTGAATTTATATGACATCTAGATTTTGAATGTATGGCATTTAAGTTTTGATAATTTTTTTACATAATTCGAACTTAATTTGAACTTATATGGCATCTAGATTTTGAATTTTTGACATTTAAGTTTTGATAATTTTTCGATAGCTATATATCTTTATGTACATTGAATATAAATTAAAAATTGTAGGATTGTATATATTAAAGTTTATATTCTTGAAAAAGCCATAACATAACTTCAAACGAAGCAATAGATGCATATAAACATTCATCTGTTTGAATATAACGTAAAATATTAGGCTTAAACTCAAGCATTAATTCTTCAGTCCATTGGGCTTTAATTAATCTTTGAGTGAGATCTTGATCCCATACCTTTCTTTAATTTTTTTTAAAAAATGGTTAATATTCACGACTTTAGACATTCTCAAAACTGTCTCAAAATTGTTTTGAATTGTTAGTTGTAATAATGTTTGTTGATTGTCAGCATTCTGGTGTAATGTATGTGGTCGGTACTGTATGGGTGATAATTCTCCGTATATAGATGCTAAAGTTAGCAAATGCTGTGTTATACAGAATAACGCAGCTTGCAGTGTTAATGGATATTTCGCATTTTCCTGCACGGCTACATTTTCTTTAATATACTTGTGATAAATCTCCGGGAGAAAGTCTGTTATTGTATAAGACTGTGAACTCAAAATGAACTAAAATAAAAAAAGTTATGCGTTAGTATAGGATGATTAAACAATGTTGTAAAATAATTACATTTTAACTTCTATTAAAATAGTTTTTCTATTAATTCTTACCTTATCACCAAGAAATCAGCTGTAGTAGTTGATGCTCCTGAGGTTATTGTAGTAGTTGATGCTCCTGAGGTTATTACTGGAGAGAATGATTTCTATGCAGAGAGAGCTGTTCTTATATACTATAAGCCACTCCTACTCATTTAGCTTATAATCATTAAAAACACTCGCGCGAAAACTCTATCATAATAGTGTTATTCGCGTGAGATATTCCTGTTTTATTCGTGTGAAAATAAATATTTTATTCCCGCGAAAGCAACGGTTTCTATTCGCGTGAAAATAATTGTTTTATTCCCGCGAAAACATTGGTTTGTATTCGCGTGAAAATAATTTTTTTATTCCCGCGAAAGCAACGGTTCCCATTCGTGTGAAAATAAATTATTTATTCCAGCGAAAACATTTGTTGTTATTCGCGTGAAAATAAATTATTTATTCCCGCGAAAACAACGGTTTCTATTCGCGTGAAAATAAATTATTCATTCCCGCGAAAACATTGGTTGTTATTCCCGTGAAAATAAATTTGTTATTTCCGCAAAAGCAACGGTTTCTATTCGCGTGAAAATAATTTTTTTATTCCCGCGAAAGCAACGGTTTTTATTCGTGTGAGAATAAATTATTTATTCCCGCGAAAGCATTGGTTTGTATTCGCATGAAAATAAAAAATTTTATTCCCGCGAAAGCAACAGTTTCCATTCGCGTGAAAATAAAATATTTATTCCCGCGAAAGCATTGGTTTGTATTCGCGTGAAAATAAAATTTCTATTCCCACGAGAGCAATGGTTTCCATTCGCGTGAAAATAAATTAGTTATTCCCGCGAAAGCATTGGTTTGTATTCGCTTGAAAAAATGCTGATTCATAGGATTTAATCAATGCAACTTTACCTATTTAAGAGCCACTGTTTTCACACAGAAAGCATCCAGTTCTACAACGGCTAGTGGAGAAGCAACATCTACTAAACCTTCTATTGCAACTACTAGGAGCTCACCTTCTTCATAAAGGTAAGAGTAAAAATATTTATTTTCTGTTAGCTAACACAACTAGCTGAAGGCTTATGATCTTCATGATCTTTTAAAATTAATTACAAATAAATAAACAAAATCTTTGTTTTTTTTTCAGAATGAATACTCAAGATGAAGGAAGTCAACCGACAAATGAAGAAGCAGGACCCCAGCAAACCCTTTCCCCATCACCTTCTCCTATCTTTGATATGCCAGAAAATCAATTGGTGGTTGATGAACCAGAATCCCAACAAGATTTTACTTCATTCACATCTCCTACTAACAAGCTGTCTTCAAAAAGAACATCAATGAGGAAACGACTTTTCATTGATTTGACAAAAGATGATATTGAAACTGGCTTGAAGTGCAAAAAACTAGTTTTGACGGATGTTGGAGACGAAACGCTTTTTCGTCACACCAGAATACCCTTTCAAGATGCCGGAAGTAATGAACTAACCACTCTCACCTACAACAGCGCTGGGGTAATAAACTCTCTCTCTCCAAATAGTCTAGAAAAACTTGAAGAGTCCATGGAAATCTGCGAACTACCAGTACCAACAGTTATGGAGGTGTTGTCTGTTGAATTTCGTGATGAATCAAAGTGTGTCATCATTTACAACTATCGAAAGGATAAAAAGAGAACTCGAGTGAAGAGTGATGTTTCAACCGAAATAGGACTGTTTGTTAATAAAGCTAAGCAAACACGTCCAATTGTTTTCATTTATATGGGAGAAGGAAAGACAGGAGATGCGATTTTTCGTACCGCTGAATCTCAAGGATGTAATCGAAAGATCAACGATCCATTCAACTCATTGTACGGCAAGAGTATCGGACAAATACAGGCTTATTTCAGTGTTGCTTTCCTACACAATTTTCCGCCAGGAAGTGTTATAGCTTATGAGAATCCTGGAATGCTAAGAAAATGTGATACTCGTTGGAACAAGACTGCCAATATTATAGTGGCTTATTACAGATGTATGGTGAATGGAGAGCTATTGATTGGAGATATTAACATCCTTGCTCAAATAGCTTCATCTGTGGTGGCGGAAAAAAGCGGTGTAATCGTATTCAAAGGACTAAGACAAAATACGAACAACATGATTTCCTACGATGTCATTCTACTCTCGGCTCTTCAAGCTTTCATTCAAGCCTCAGAACTGTTTGATACTTTGCTGCAACACACCTTTCTCTCTTACTTTGATGAAAATTAAAAAGAGAATTGTCCAGAACAGCGCATCGAAACCTTAAGCGATAACACAAAGGTCATGTCTCGTCTTCTATGATGGTAAGTTTCATATCTATTTTAAAGTAGGTTCCGAAGTATTTTTGTAAAATTAATTCATATAACTATTGTATGATAGAGTCATTAGTTACTATGTCTTTTAGATATAACTAAAGAGCGCTCCTGAGGAAGAAAAAGAGAAAATCTTATTTACTTCTTGCTTGAAACATTACAAAATAATAGTTTTTATAGGTTCTGTAGTGTTTAGCACGAATAATGAGATAATTTGTATTTTATTCATTTTATTTGTTATAACAGATAAAAATCAATTATAATAATTCATTTTAACAATTCACTTAGGAAATTAGTTCCTTGTATATGCACTCCATCTATTCCTTCTACTGTATTATCTTGTATGAACTCGAAGTTAGGATAAGTCTGTATGATAAATCTCCGTATTGAGTGATCTCTCATCTCACTATCTCCTATATCTCGTAAACTTCTAACAATTTCATCCATACTCCACCCTCTACTTCTCAGTAAACAAAAGTATACACAATAATTGCCACATACAGTTGACAAAAAATTTTGTAGTTGTGTTTCATTACTTTGTATTGTTTCATATCCTCCATGAATACTTAGTATTTCATTTACATCTGGGTAACATGAAACCAAAGGTCCAAACGAGTCAAAAAAATCCACCTCTGAATCATTAGCATACACAGCCAACCAATGCTCTCCAGGTTGGTGAGAATAATTGGTGTTGAATACGAAACATCCTGTTGGAAAATTGCAAATTTGCTTCCAAAACTGTTCTCTAGCTCCAACGTGAATCCCTACGCTTTGACATAAAACGTCTGAAGATAAGATCGAACGAATTTGCATGGTATTCATCTCTAACTTTCTGTTTAAAGCACTGCGTCTCCCGCGATAGTTAATTGAAGAATGCAGTCCATCTCCAACACACCGTCTTTTACAAAGTATGCTACCAGGGATAATCCATCAGTCGTGTTAGTGCTAAAACAAATTTCCACACTTGTTGTGACATTTTTCATAGAGTGAAATCCTTCTTTAAGAAAATCGCCAGTCAAATCAAAACCATAAAATGTAGTACCATCAAGGTATTGTTCTTTCGTAATACCAAGACTATCACCTTCAAGCAAAGTTCCGATAGCGTGTAGAAACTGATGATATTCTCTTCCAAAAATCCCTCTAGCATAATTTGGCTCAAATCTCCTTCCAATTGGACAATCACCAACTCTTCATACAATACTATCAACATTAGCGTGTTTCATTCTATATGGATTCAAGTCGAAACGTCCGTTCATTGCGTTGTGATCAACTAAACCTAAATAAATTTGTTTAGGTTTTTGTTTGTTTTCTTCCAAAGTGATGTCAATCTGCGCAACACCAGCACGAATTCCATATAGTTTTATCCGTTTTCGATCAACTGGATAAATGTAGTTGTGACCTTCCAACGCCAAACTGAGTTAGGAGTTTTGTATTGTAGGACTCACCTTAACTTTACAAAGATGAAGTTCAAATTTATCAATTCTAATCTTTGCTCCTCCTGTAGGCACCTCATTTGCAGCAAACAAAGCTAGTTTGCCGGAGGCACGCTCAAACTCCAGCTGCATACTAAGACCTGGAATTATTAGTTTTTTTTGCTAAAATAATGTGAGATGAGGTTTTCCAGTTAATTCTATTGTCTTTCCACCTATGATTAGAGCTCTCCTCTTTTTCTTATCTGCAGTTTTGTGATCAGCAGCGTCTTTGCTAGTTGAATCATCATACACCCATCCTTCCATCTTACCTTGATATTTCTTTCTGTCTGCACTGTTTTCGAGTAGTTGTGAAAAGTAGGAGCGTAAACCGTAGTTGTTAGCGTATTCAACAGTGGTTCCTTCTATCGACATTTTCAACTCGCTGAATAATGTATGCATTGAATCCCCCATCCATACAGCTGCATGATCATCATTACCTGCAATATCGGTTCCATCATCTTGAACAACCGTGGCTTCAACTTGCAGAAACGAATTGTAGAGATCTGTGTAATGTTCAGTGCTCCCTGACAAGGTTAACTCAATACTACCATAAGGATCTAACCTATCAGGTCTGATGACAACATATTCCGATCTCTCTACCAATATGTTTGTTGGTTCTGTAGCAAATACATCCAACGATGGATTTATGTTGTAGGAAGAACATTCCAAATTATTACCTGTTGTCCCATTTAGGCTAGCCATCTTATGCGAGTGATGATTGCTTGAAGCGTTATCGCTTAATGAAAATAGATATCAAACTCTGCTGTCTTTATACCGGATTCTGTCGCTATTAAAATATGCCACGTTTACCAACACCTCTCCTCTTCTTTCCACCTCTTGTTTTTCTCTTTTTCATACTATCTAAACGGACTGCATTGAGCACATCGCCCCCCAGATCATTCAACTCTGCCAACCCCCTCTTCTTTGCTGATGCTGCAAAACTTTGTCCATCGATGACATCACGCGCTACATTTTCATCTACAGACAGTGCTCTTTTCCCCAAACTAATTGCTCCTCTTTTCAGCATTGATGCTGTGGATTTAAGTATACTTGAAAAAATACTACCGAGCCCATTTCCTCTCATATCAGGCATCACCCGCCATCCGCTCCAATTCCATTTCCAGCTTGCATCTTGTAGTGCTCATCAAAAAAATATTTCGAGTCCTCAGGGGTGTATCGTACCAAACTCATTATAATTGTTTCTCTCTAAAGTGAACCGTCAACACAACCTTTCCACCATCAAATGGTTTTTGTTGGCTGTCGTCACTCGTTATAAGTACTTGAATCAGATCACTATTTAGTGATGAAGCATCGACATAGTGACGATTTTTAAATTCTTGATACACAGCACTATTTTTCTTTCCTTGAACCGGAACTACTCTCAGTAAAGGTACATTCGTATCTCCTACCATTCTATTATCAACAATGTTGGAATAAACATACAGAAATGTTAAACCTGAATTTATATCAGGGGGTGAGATATTATTGTATCTACCATGAGGATACATAGTTTTTGGTCCAAATCCAAAAATATATGCTAGATCTTGGGAAAAGCTTATGGTAGTATCAGGATCGCTGTTAGTTAGTAAAGTGGTGTTGGTGATCTTGTTGGAGGAGATGGTGAATTTTTTGTCTAAATCCATTTCACTCATTCTCCTTCGTATAATCTCCTCCAACTCCTCCATACTATCATATCTTCCATTACCGATTAAGATGAAGGACTTTTCGTTTTTACCAGAGACATTAGTCTTTTCTAGATATATTTTCCCTTCGGTAACATTCTTCCAATTATTAGAACAAGACATATCTAGCAGACCTACCTCCCATTTACCACCATTGATTACCAAATATTTATACAGTCTCACTGTAAATTCGGAATTGCTATTATCAGGAAACTTCACCAATAGAGTTTGAGGGTAAAGTTATCAGCATCGACATTTTCCCAACGTATGATGATTATATCGAGCGTTCTTTCCTTATAAACTATTCATCTACCCACTCGTTGAACTTTTCTCCGTAACCTAACCACTTAACCAGAATCTGTCTTGTACCTCTTCTCGTTCTTCTTCTCAATATCTTTTCAATTCTGAAAATCGTGGGCTTTTTTACTTTTTGCAACTCTTTTTCGTAAAAAGTACCATCAATCATCTACTCAGCCAAATCTTTTACCCTATATACAACAGGTTTTTCATCAATAAGTACATCAGTAATTATAAAAATCTCAATCGTCCAATTCGGGGTGTAGCCTCTTTCAAACGCTCCTCTTGCCATACTTATTCTCACATAATCCCCAATCTTTAGTTTTGCTTATTGAGTTAAACTATGTTCACCTCCTTCATATACACGATTCCATACAAGTTCCTGATTTTGAAAATTCACATCATTCGGTCTCATACCTATAGCACCATGAATTGTGTTGTTGTATGCATTAACCATTTTTGGTAAAACATCAATGAATCTGTCATCATCTTTATATGTCAAATATCAATATATCTTCTCTTTTAAAGTTCTGTTAAAACGCTCCACCATTGATGCCTTTATTGTCTCATTTTCGGTTGTAAAGCGCTTGTTTTTTTTTCCGCCAGGAGAGTCTTGACATTGACGTTGTCAAACTCTTTACCTTTATCGGGTTGTAAAGTTTTATAGTTTTCCCCTTCTAGTATTCTTCTCAATCCTCCGGCTACAACCTGCCCTGATTTGGAGATGAGCGGCACAGCCAATCCTTTTCTAGATAGAGAATCAACAGCAGTCAGTAAAATGCTGTATTATTATTTTCTTCTCTTTTCGAGATCGAACATCCATCAATTCCACCTGTAACTGTTCCCCTATTCCAGCTACAATTGTAGGACGACGTTTCAACTTAGTTACAACTCTTTTATGTGACGTGTAGGCATCCTCACCACTCAACCATTCACGGATTCTTTTTTCTCCCTCTCGTTTTCTACGAGCTTTCAGTAAAGCTCTAGCTCCTCGTAGAGATGTATGTAATGCAGGATTGTAATACAACTCTTTTAGCGTGTCGATATCCATGAATTAGTACCGGGAATGACCAACTTTTTCTTCTGACTCCTGCGTGTTTGATGCGGGGATTTCCTGACAGTTGTGATTCCTTCATCAGTTAGCAAGCTTTTAAATCTACTGTAATTGGTATTTCCCGATTGTATTTTACCCTTCTTCGGTTAGAACATCTCGTAGTAAAGTTTTGGAAGTCTTAGGATTCAACCAACGTTCTCCAATTTTCAGTCTGTTCTTCTCCGAGTCGAATCTACCAATTTTACTCAGATTATTCAACATTCTGACAGCAATCGTTTGATCACTCTTTATTGTTGTTAAATCAGTTGTTTTTTTTTCAAACTCTTTTAAATCTTCGTTTTCACTATCATGCTCATCTTCTCCGTCAGTAAGAAATATATTTCCAAGTAGGGTTGAGTCTTCAGTATCAAACAACCTCCCTTTTATTGATTCTATCCCAATTTCATCATCATCATTCATTTTCACTGATTCTAACTCAATGTCTTCATCGACATTTGGTGAAAAGGCATTAGGTTTATCATCAATAACTGTGCTATTGGCCAAAAGAGAAGTAGACTCTATCTTTTTTTTCTTAATGGGACTCCAACTATTATTTTGTGCCTGATTTTCATTATTTTTAATCTTTTTGACATCAGACAAATACCTACGTAGGTTTTTAACATTTTCATCTAACTTTTCGTGTGAGGATAAGTCAGAATCATAAGCCGTTTCCAGTAGATCATTTCGCTTTCTCTTCATATTTCTCACTGTTATAGCTTCCATAGGATTATAATACAATGGAGGTCTGGTATTCTCTTCCTTTACCATTGATTTATTCTCCTTTTTTTCCGTTAATCTATAGTACTCATTTTTAGTGAGTATAAAAATACGTCTGGAGAATGTTAAAGGCTGACGATTCATCTCTTTATTGATGACAAAACAGATACAATAGGGGTTATAATAGCGTCCAAAAGATTCCCTCTACCAGTCTGAATCAAAATTTTACGCTTATCTTCAACTGTCCCTCTACCACTAAGTTTATGTAGTTCCTTCTTGTAACGCTGCAACTCAATAAACTGCTCAGAATCAAGAGGGACATTACCTAATATAATATTTTTAACACTTTCTATCAATGATTGAAACAAATCTGAGTCGGCCTTTTCGACTATAGTGATTTTTCCTTTCTTACTCAGATCATCCGGAGGTAAAATTGCCATTCTATTTCTCATCATTCGTGTTGAGACTTTCATCTTTATCTTCTCCCTCCTCCTAGCACACTTTTAAATAACCCAGGAACTATATTGCTGATAATAGGTCCTAGTAGAGCGGATAAAAATCCTCCTTTTTGCAATACAACATTCTTATCATCTAACGTTGATCTTCTTACTAAAGCGTTAATATCCTTCACGTTCTGCTGCAACTGATTATACTGAGATGTTGTCAATGGCATCGTTCCATTTATAATAGTTTTAGCATAATCCATTAGAGTCATAATAAACTCCTTTTTGGCTTTGGCTATAACAGACTTTTGAATAGCAAAGGTTGCACTGTTGAGTGATAACAACACAGCAGCATTTCTTGTTAATTTTTTCTCCAAAGCTTTAGTCATTATAACGCTTTCGTGTTGCGTCGTTGAATAACAAAATATGATTGAGGTGAAACGAATAGTAATTGTATTTATATCCTTTTACTTGGGTACATATAATATCATAGGGAGATCTGATGTAACTTTTCCCAATAGTCTATGTTGATCATTCGTTTGTTGAGTCGTATCTATTCGTAAATAAGAGTATGGTTTTTTTGTTGCATCTTCAAAAGCCTCTTGTACATATTTTACTTTTGATGGAAAACATTGTCGAGCCAAATAGGAAATAGAAGAAGCATCTCTAGGGTTTTTAAAAAAAAAAAAATTAGGACTATTCAAGGAAATTGCACGATTTCCTTTTAAAAACAGATTCTGAACAATAAAAAACACACTTATGTTCAAATGATGACTATGTTTTGTATACAAAGCATTGCCATCGGCTTTACCAGAAACTTCATCCATGAGATCATCAATTATCAGCCATCGATTTCTACCATCTCTGGGAAAACTCACTGTTATATCTATCATCCCTTCATGAAAAAATCACTCTTGGTACATCACCAAAGGATTTTTGGTAGGCTCCATAACAGTAGTGAATTTCTGTTGGTGGGGGGTGCGCTATAGTCTGACTAGCTTCAATCATTCGAAAAATCGCTTGTGTCCTTTCCCGATCCAGTTGGTCCTGCAATCATTGCTGTAAAAGGAGATCGCATCCTTGGGTCATAATCTTCAGGTTCCCATTCATCATAAAAAGATGTTCATCAACCAACAGTAGTTTCATTTATGATTCCAACAGGAGAATTTCTCGCTTTTTTTGTTTTTTCCATAGCTTCTTCATACATACTAAACTCAGTAACACCTCCAAAAGTGGAAAATCCTACGACAAATACCAAAATCATCTTAATTATCAATGCTTTACGCTTCATACTCGGTAAAACATCTATCATATCGCGTGTAGTACCATCAACAGCATCAACTTCATTCATCGGTCTCATCTCAACATTATCCTCTGTCGACATCTTAACTTCCAATAACAATACAATCATATCACGTTTCATTTTTATACAATGTAAAAACTATCAAAAAAAATCAAATGCCATACATTCAAAATCTAGATGCCATATAAGTTCAAATCAATTAAAAAATAATCAAAACTCAAAATGCCGCTTAAATGCCACTCAAATGCCCCTCAAATGAAATACAATATAAACTCGGCGAAGTCATTCAACGCCGTAACCCATTGCCTCAACCCCGAGCACTCATCCACAAAAAAACACTTGGTAGGGAGATCTGCTCATATATTACTACTAACAGACCCTGTTGAAATGTTGAGAAATGAAGATGGACTCTAAGCTTGTAATATACCACTTAAACCAGGATAGTTTGTATGGAATGATGATTTAAATCATCAGCAAAAACTTACAAACCTGTTTGCAGAATCAGGTGGAACAAGGTTAAAATTAGAGTGAAGCGAGTGAAGGGTGATGTAAAAGAGGCAAGGAACGAGGTAAGAATAAAGAGAGCTAACATTATGTTATTTTATTATAATGAGTTATACAGCTGCTGATAAATGTATACTAAAAAAAAATTAAAAATTTTAAAATAGATTAACCAGTTTTTAACAACAACACAAATGGTTGATAATAGGAAACTTAGTGAATTTAATTAAATTAAGTTATAACACCAGTGAGCTTGATAGAGCAGCAAATAAAAAAGGTGCTACATTTCTGCAAATTGTTTGGAAGAGAAAAGTTTTTCACTTTTGTCTTTTTCTATGTTAACAACTCGCTATTTTTTTGTACTTGCAGCCACCATTGATGGCCAATGCAAATATTTTTTGGAGATTTTTTTTCTGGTGTGAACACTATTATAACATAAACCAAGACAGGGTCAACTGATTGAACTGTAGTTCTGATTTAACTATATTTCTAAGCCAATTTTCACTAAATCTGAGAACCCAACCAAAATGAAAGCTAAAGTTTCAAGCTTCCACGCACATTGAAACTATTCTCATCAGAAAAGTGAACTTAATTAGGTAAAACAATAGATTATTCAGCTTTTGGCGAAAAATCACAAAACAAGGATTGTTAAAACAGTTAAAAAACTTGATCATATTTCATGATTTGGGGACGGTTCTTCAAGAACATCTTACTGCCAATCCTCAAACCAGAGATTTTGCATAAAAATAATTGAACATCTAGGTGGTAGTAAATAGTAAGGACTAAATGATAGATGGCCTCATGAAGTTTTTTTCTGCAATTAATGGAACACTGCAGGTAGGCAGTGCTGAGTTACCTCAAGTAATATACTTAATTGGTTAATACTTAAAAATTTATGTTTGCAATTTGTTTGTCTGGTATTTTTTATGAAACTGCTCGTTACAACCTGGTGATGAGCACAATCTTCGAGTATGAGTGTGTAAAAAGTAGTGCTGGGAGTGTGGACAGTGCTTGCTCATATGTTGTTTCTTGACAGTAGCCACTCTAGGCTATATTGTTAGAGAACACCAATATTTTTGAACTATCACTGTTACCAGTTTGTTGTATTTGGGAAAACTTGAAGAGTTTGTTGAAACTGGTTGGAAGTGGTTAGAATGAATCCAAGCTAAAAACAGTTTTAGATAAGTAAAAAGGCATGGGACTTCATAGAATATGTCCAGTAGTTTAGGATAGGTCTAAATAGCCTTGGGTAGGCGGAAAGAAAGTTTGGGAGACAGCCCGCGGTCTGGCTAAGAGTGTAAACCACCCTGAGTGTGGCGTTTGAGTACTTTGAGATAGCATCAGTGAGTTTAGGATCAAACAGAGCTGTACTAATTATGTAATGGGTGGTTAGTGTAAATGGTTTGTGCTATAGTGGATAGTGCCGGTAGAGCTCCCACTACGATCCACTAGCAAACAGCCGTCCACAGTGCGCAGATTGTGGAACAGCAAAGCAACACCTTTCTCCGATAGGTAACGCAGGGTCGGTCAGACTTACAGGGTACAACAAAGAAGTCGGTAGCAAGAGAATAAAACATACAGTGGGGCACAGTAACAAAGGGATAAGGTACCTAGTAACAAGGAATAACACTACAGTATCAAGTTCTCAGTCGATATTAGCCTTAGAGTTAAATAAATGAGAGGTAGAGGTTGATAGGTCCTAGATTTGGCCTCGTGCATCGATGTAGGCTGCTTTTTGGGTCCCCGGCTACAGTGGCCATCTTGTTGCTGGCACAGTATATCACTGCAGAGCTAGTTGGGTCATTCCTGGGTCAGTAGAGGTCACTGCAAGACCAGTAGGTAAAGCTGCAGGGCCGGTATAGAGTCTGCAGGGTCCATATACAATATGCAGGGCCCGTAAGGTAATCCCTTTTTTTCTTAAGTGATGGCTTTTTGGCTCTTTAATTTGGGAGGCCTGTCTGATTTATTGCTTTAGTCAGAGCCACCTCTCGGTCGGTATAAGTGCGCTGGGCATGTGTGCTGCTAAAATCCACCACATTGCCCAACTTGTACCAAAAACTATTATAAAGAGTTGCTGACTGCTTTCTACTATAAATGCTGCTAGACATTATTAGTACAATGATAGGCAAGACTAACGAAATGAGTTATAATGTTACAAGCAGTTTCTTTTCCTATATATGCCAAGGTTTACACTAACATGTACAAGCATGAATACGAGCCAGCTGCTTCCTGCAAGTGCCAAGAACGTGTGCAAAATGCATACAATAATAGTTACATCAAAAAAGATAAAGTATTTTAATGGTCAGTTGAAAATCAAACAATTTGATCGGCTAGAAAAACAGAGACAAAAGTAATCAAAAAATTGGTTTAAACAGTTTATCTCTGGAATACCAACTAATCCATCAGTCAATTTTCTCACTCGCTATCCTCAGTATGGACTGAGTTCAGCCATGGCAACTCCATTCTCCTCTAATAACAGCTGGCATCCTTCCAGTGTGTCAAGGCATGTTTCATTGTAATCACTCTTAACTATTGGCCATTCTATACAAATGTGTCACAATATAGTGTTGTAGAACCTACCCAACATTGAGTTATGTTCAATCAAGGATACAAAAACTCTTCTGCGATGTAACAATATAACTCTACCGACAAATTGAGCGAAATGAAAACTCATTGCTTACACCAATAGTAATTAAATGATTAATTGATATTTACCCCTCTTAGTATAACAAGTAGCAATCATTCGATTTTCAGTGATTTCTCCACAACCAATCTTTATGGAAATATTTAACCAATCGTCTTCAATGAACCAAGTGTACTGCAATAAAAAGCAAATATTCCATTATCATGCATAGCGTTTGATAGAGTTACCTCAGACAACTTGAGAAAAAGACAAGTTTTCACCCACTAATTGTTTTTAGTAGCTTTTCCAAACTCCTCACAGAACTTCTTATTCTTTTTAAATTGACACCACCAGTATCGTTTATTGTTAGTCAGATGGATTAAGGTTGGAAGTTATGCATATATATTTATTTGAAACCACATGTTTTCCTGTTAGAGAATCTTGTTAAAAATGTGTGTAGACTTCTAAAAAAAGAGTATAGGTAAGTGGGTCATGCCTCGTTATGAAAAATAGTTTGTAATGGTAGCTAAAAAGACTAAAGCCCTGGTCACACGAGACCGATCTCTGACGAAACTGTCAACGAAACTATTTTTTCAAGCCCAGCGAATTTGTTGCTGAGCAAAACCGAGCGAATATTTCAGTTTTGTCGTGATCAAGCAATGCTAGGTTTGGGAAAATCGTCGGTTGCGATGCTTGCATGTGATTGGACCATTGGACCAGATAAGCTCATTAATAGGTTTATTTTTTATGTTCCGTTATTGGCTGATCTCCAATGTCAGGGAATTCACAACGAACACATGGTTTCCATAGTAGCGCATTTGTTTTTTGAAAAAATAATTATTTATTTTATTATATTCATAATGAGTTTTAAATAAATGAAAGATAATAATAAATTATAATCAAACAATTGGAATAGTACTGGCTACTTAGCTATTTATTAAAATAATCTAATCCAAACCTTGCTTCATTCTTCCATGCTCTTACATCACACAGTAAAGTATGAGTAAGGCCCGCGCACAAAACGCAATGCTCTGTCATTGGATGAAACTAGTGTTCGCTAGGCATAACGAACTAATTATAGTTCTCGTGTGACCAGCCTAAACGAAACTTTATTCAACGTGCTTCAGCGATCACCTTATAAAGTTTTATTATAGTTTCGTTATAGGTCTAGTGTGAACAGGGCATAAAGACGATACAAATACAAACTTTCTGTAGAATTTTTTACTTAATGAATGGTCGTTTCAAAAAGCCGATAACCAAACATTTTTTTTCCATAAAACACATGTTCTTTTCACATCAAGGCTACTCATAAACAGACTTAGTAATATTGTTGAGAGACTGAACTGTCTCACCTGACAAAGCTAGGTTTACATCATTTTAGAATTCATCAGCAACAAACCTCAATAACGAGTGTTTATTTGGTAACAGGTAACTGCCACACATCAAGCTACCTTGGCAGCCGAACATTCTTAGTAAACTGTCTAAGAGTGCATTGTGAGGAAGTATAAAACCTAGCCTTTCTCTTTTCCACTCCCAGCGATTCCTCCTAACACACATTTCCACTCCCCTTACATCCCTTAATTAATACCCCCCCCCCCCCTAGGCTGGCCCAGTATGCTAACTTAGTATCACTCTATTGTCATGTTGTGGATTCTAATGTCCACTAAGTCTGGCACACACTGTACCACATTCTTGATTCCTTGCATCAGCCATTAGATGGTCAGAATGACCGAAAGCTGTCATACCGAATGAACCGAACTTGTACATAAAGCAATAAGGACCCCGTGTAGAGAAGTACCGACCCACCTGGGCCGGCAGAAAGTGGGTCACTATAGCTTGTGGGCCAGGTAGTAGCCTGGAAGAAGGAGCGAGCCATCTACCGGAGGTAGCCACCCCTTACCTAAGCAAAAACTAGAAAGGGTGGGAACTAAAGACAGGAATTAGAGGTGACTGTGATTGGTGTATTAGTATATGACTCCACCTACCACTGCAGGGCACCATTTACCTTTAGCCCCATATACCATATATCGTTTGATATCTATTTACATGACCACATTCATTCATTCCTTGTGCAATCTTGTTATATGATTGGATGGAATATATAATTACTTCCTGTGAATCGTCTATAAAAGGCAAAACTCTTGCTCTAGTAAGTCAGTTATAATGAGCCTTTTACTACTCGTTTTATTCTGGGTGAATAAATGCATATATACTCAACAGCACTGAGTTATGCGTCTGAGCCGAGGGTTCCTTACTAGTTGTAGAGTGGAGATACTCTATCTTGCATCTGCTCGGTACATCATTGACCCTGTTGTTGTATCAGGTTAAACTAACAACTGGTGGCAGCACGCTACCAACCTCAGCTAGTGGGCTTCAGGCCCCCGAAATTCACAACATTGGTGGCAGCAGTGGGATTCGTTGCACACCTTACTCAGCTACGTTACCCTGGCTCCGCACTAAACAAAACAAGTATCCCGATCCAGTATCCCATTCACAGTACATCACGAAAAACGAACACTCATGCAAAAGTCTTTGACTTTAACCGACTGCAGCAGTGCACCCTACAAAGTGAGCAACATAGACCCAAACAGGCCTCCCCAAGTGATGAATCCAGTAGCCATAGCTTAGAAGTAGATGATTTGCCTTCCGACCCTGCAGATGTGATACCGTCCCTGCAGCCTTCCTTAACGGCCCTGCAGTGACCTCTACGAACCCTACAGTGACATACCGGGTCGGCAACAAGATGGCCGTCCTAGCCAGAGTTTTAAAGAAGATCTGTATTGATTCCCGATGACGAATCCAGGACCTAATTACCTCTACTTTCTGTCCATCTGGATTGTAAGGTTAATTAAACTCAGCACTTAATTGTATAGTTTTTTTCCTTGCCACTAGGCTCTTTATTCCTTTAACATTGTATGCCATTGTGTGGTATGTCATCTGATTGGTTGCAGCACTTCATGTTATGTTTTATTGGTTACACCAACATGATGCAATACACTTTCTGTGATCAGCCTATAAAAGGCTGCTTTGTCATATATACTTCGGCACTTATCACTTACTGCTGCTGCTGTGAAATTCTCTAGGCGATTGCCTCCCTAGAGCTTGATATGTGAACAATAAATATGTTTCATTACATAAAACTATACATAGTTTGTCTGAGCCGAGGGCTCACTAGTAGTAAAGTTGTTACCGACTTCTTTGTTGCACTCTGTAGATCTGACCGACCCTGCGTTACCTCTAGGAGAGAGATGCTGCTCTGCTGTTTCACAAGCTGCGCGCTGTGAACGGCTGTTGTTGGTGGACGGTAGTAGGAGCCCTACCGGCACGACCCACTACACTACTACACCTGTGTACTACTATACTTATGCATCACTATACTTATATACTACCATGTGTATGTACTACTGGTTACTGTGTCTATGCACCTTCATGTTTAAGCACAAAAATTTCTATGAATTACTATGCCCGTGCACTACTATGTCTATGCACTACTGTGTCTATGCACTACTGTGTCTATCCACCTCTGTGTCTATTCACCACTGTGTCTATGCACTACTGTGTCTATTCACTACTGTGTCTATTTACTACTATGTCTATGATTTACTGTGTCAGCGCACTACTGTGTCTATCCACTTATGTGTCTATTCACCACTGTGTTTATGCACTACTGTGTCTATTCACTACTGTGTCTATACACTACTGTGTTTATGCACTGCCGGTGTCTATGCACTACTGTGTCTATTCACTACTGTGTCTATTTACTATTGTCTCTATGATTTACTGTGTCTACGCACTGCTGTGTCAATCCACTTCTGTGTCTATTCACCACTGCGCCTATGCACTACTGTGTCTATTCACTACTGTGTCCATACACTACTGTGTTTATGCACTACTGTGTCTACGCACTAATGTGTCTATGCACTACTGTGTCTACGCACTACTGTATACATTACTGCCTAGTATTGTTCACATGAAAACTATTTGAGACGTCACTGGTTAGATGTATCATCCACTTATATTCCATGCTTCAGATTATTGCTCCAGCAGAGTGCATACATGAGCTCTCACATTTGTTCCACCACATATAAAATAGTCCGTGATTCTGCACTTTCTCTGCACCTTCCCTAGCACAGTGTTGTATAGTGCATGTACTGAAAATAGTTTATGTTCATGAAACAATTGCTATGCTGCCTACCTATTCTAACCAAAGTTTTCATTGACTATTAAAAAGTTTCGAGTTTGCTGAAAAACATCAACTCACTCCGTTGCATTTTAATGTAATTGGCAATTTTCTCACACTGTTTAGTTTGGAATTAAATGGTTGATGGACTCGTTCACAATGGGTCACTCCCAGTGCATTAACAAATGCACTTGTTTGTTTGTTTGTTTGTTTTATTTTCATCATGAATTGTTGCTAAACAGTGAGAAAAAAAATTGAGCAGTGATGAGGGTCCGTGTGCGCAGTAGCATAGCTAATCGAGGCGCTGGACCCATTTGACAGCTAGAAAACAATATACAGAAGCAGAAGCCACTACATGGAATCAAGTAGGTGTTGCCTTAAGGCCGCTTTAAATCTTGATGTTGAAGCCATCACCCGCAGCCCCACAGGCAGCGAGTTCCATACATCAGCAGATTGGTAGGTGACCTGCCTTTGGCCACAGGCAGGCAGGCAGTTTATTTCTGTAGTTTTCTGTTTAATCAGACACCGGTAAAATTGTGTGATTTCGTATTTTAAAAAAAAGATTAGTTTTGACAACATTTGTTACATTAGTCACCAACCTTTGATCTAAGTTGAGGTTTGACTCATGCAATTTCCTCTGTTGTATCTAGTTCCATAGCAACAAGCCTTGTTGCATGGGTGGTAATCGGACTCTCAAGCTTTTTCCACAATTATTTTTTGAAAGAGAATATATGAAAATAGTCTATTTAAAAACTGTGGAAGCTCATGTTTTATGCTATGCAATCAGCTGTTTGAGTCACAACTGCTAATCACTCATGCTGTTCATTAACAAGTATTTCTTATCTATTGCTATTAATTGCTTCACCATTGGAAAGTTATTTAACTTGAAGGAGAAAAACTTGAGCATCGTATTAGGTGGTTTTGAAATTTGGGCTTTTCAAATAATTTTGTTACAGCTGATAAAAACCAATAACAAAATTCCATCACTGCCTCCACAAAACTTTATTGTTTAGACTTTGTTGTTTCTGATTGAAGTTTTGCTGTTTTTGGTTCTCAACCTTTTTATAAGACGACTGATAACTACTCATTCCAGAGTGACTGAATTATGTTAATTCCGTTTTGCTGATGATTTTCGTCTAAGACAGATTTTTGCTGTAAATGGAAAATCTATGCTTTGCAATCATTAAACGGTTTTTGAATATTTTACAATTAGAGAATGAACGACAAAAACAATATTTTTTTCAATTCTCTCCGAGCCTGTCACACATAATGATAGAAAAAAGCTGTATCATTTTTTTGGCATAAATTAGGTTACTGCAGCTGCTTTGAGTGAGTGGCTGAAAAATTATGAAATTAAGTAAAAACATTGAAAGAACTTGTACATTCTCAAGGTTGAGTTTTTCGATTGAAGTTAGTTAGAACTATTTATGCGTTCACTTGTCGGAAAAGTGCAATCGACTGTTGAAATGTTAGCTGAAGTTGGCCCAATTTTGTAGACTGTGATGATCTATCTTTAAGTTTTGTTGCTTCTCGTATGACCCCTGGTGTATGTAGTCTGCTAGTCCTTTCGGTATTCGGGCTGTTGCAATCAGCAAGCAACAATTACATATTTGACAAGTGTGCATGTTCGCATGTTGTGATTTGTATATGGTTTGTGACTACAGTAGCCAATCCGTGATGGTTACCTAAATCAATGCCCATGTTGTGGTGGTAATGCAGCGTAACTCATATTAGCAGCGTTTGATATAACCGATCAATACAAATGAAAGTACGTTGTCCAAGTTTATCCTGATTTGATTCGCAAATGTGGCAAATTATTACCTTGACCTTATCAATTGCCAAACTGATTGTTCACTTGATCAGTCTGCTTTGGATTTTTGTAAAGTCGTTGAACCCACCCCTATTGTCATTTTTTGCATGTTTTTTTTGTCTGCAAATATGTTAGTGACTATAACCCAATGTGGGCAAACTAATTAATGTATTTACCACATACCCCCACAAATCCTTATAATGTTATTACCTGTTCTCGTAGATAGGGGTGCACTTTAACAACAAAACGCAAATTAGGGTTTTATAACTCATACCACTTCTACACAGTCCATCGCCTCCTGTGTTTTGTCTCCTCCTATTCCTACTACACTTTATATTCTTACCAACCCTGTTGCCCCTATTACCTCTACCATGAGTGGTCAAAATACCGTAATGGATTTCTGGTTTCCACAAAATTCCACTAATCCCAAGTATGATACCTCTTTCCAGAAGAGACACTGTGTCGGTATGACAGTGACAACTATGATCAGTTACTGCTGGATCAGTTGGCCAGCACAAAGCCCATGGCTCTG
Organism: Cryptosula pallasiana; assembly: GCA_945261195.1. Classification (NCBI taxonomy): domain Eukaryota; kingdom Metazoa; phylum Bryozoa; class Gymnolaemata; order Cheilostomatida; family Cryptosulidae; genus Cryptosula; species Cryptosula pallasiana. The sequence continues at coordinate 25,474 of CALYOO010000348.1, forward strand.
ACAAACTACACAGAGTGTTGTTTGAATAGTGGCTTTATTTACCGGAATAAAAGTCCTAGGGTGGTTATCCACCTGGGTGATTTACAAGACATGAATGAATGCAAATAAAAACAAGAGCTTCAGCCATTATATAGGCAGACTGGCATGATTAATTATTGATAGGAATGTATGCGTCGGAAGTAATCAAATCGATAGCAATAGATATATAAATAATAAGCAAATCATGCAGTAGAACAAGGTTAAAAGTAAATGGTGCCAAGCGGCTAAAGGGTGGAGTCCTATCTCATTCGTCCAGTCACAGACTCCATAGGGTCCCGAGGCTATACCTAGCCTGTGGTTGATACATCCGGCGATCCAAGGAAGGTTATTTCTGGCTCCAGGGTCATTGTAAGCTCCTATATGGTTTTGGAAATCCTCGAATAAAGCAGCCATTTTGTACAGCCCAGTATTACCATACCAGGTTTTATCATGGGTCACTATCAGCCCTTCAGGGCTCAGGATCGGCAGAGCAAGTCATTCTATCGGCACAGCACTTAACAAGGGCTAGAGATAAAACCCTAGTGCGCTTCGGGTTGGTGCTTTGCTAGCAAACAAGCAGTTTAGTACTGGCATGCCCCAAAATCTACCACATTACTATTTTACTGACTGTAATGAACCTTTATCTCAATTGTATTCTTTGACTCATCCCATGAATTAATAGTCAATTCAAAAACTAGGCAGAACACAAACTTGCGGTCATCCATGTGAAAGTGTGGGAACCTTATAAAGAGCATTTCTTTCCTTAGCCAGTGCCTTTACCTTCATTAACATTACTGCTGAGTGCTTATGGCTTCAGTCAACTAAAACTTGGAATTCACTTTCTCAAAAGTTGGTGACACTCCAAGTATACTGGATTGGGTAGCTCTCTCTATTAGGAAACATGTAATATCAAGGGTAGCTTTACCGGACCAGGGTAGCTGTCTCTATTATATATATATATATGTGATCAGGGATAGCTATACTGAGTCGGGCTCTCTCCACTAGTATGCATATAGTATCTTGGTTAGCTATACTGAATAAGTGGTAGCTGCCATTGGACAGGTTAACTTTCTCTGTGAGTATATTTCGAGAATTCAGAGTAGGTATACTTGCTTGGGGCAGCTTTCCTCCGTAAGTATAAACAGATAATCATGGGTAAATATACTGGATAGCCCTGTACATGTCCGAGGTAGTTATTCTGGGTCTGGTTAGCTGCCTCTGCTAGAATAGATAATGCTTTGAGGGTAGCTCTCTTTGCTACTTTTTGTATCAGATCAGGAGTAGCTATATTGTTTGAAGCAGCTCTCTTTTCCTCTCTATTATTGTATATGTAGATCCAGCGATACTGGGTGAAAGCAGCTCACTTTTTTAGAATACATGTAAATTTCAATGCAGCTATACTAGGGCCTTGGTACCTCTCTCTGTCACTATACATGTAGTGGATTTTGGGGGTGTAAAACCACTAGCTGAGTGTCTGTGATCCTAGTTCGCCGGCACAGAAAAGTTGGTAATAACCCGATGGTATGCTGCCACTAGCTGCCTTTTACCTAGAGGCAACAACAGGTCGGTATCCACCAAATGAGACATGAAGGAGTATACTCAACTCCACTACTAGTACAGATCCCTCGGATCAGATGCCTAACCCAATGTTAGAGAGTAATTTGCCTTTACTCTTCCATAAGAATACACAAGTAAGTACAAGTCCCAATACAAACTGATTATTATAGCAAGGGCTCTGCCTTCTATAGGCGGACGACCGGAACTTATTCATGGTAATGGCCAATAATACAAAAGTAAGACATACTATAACAAATGGGCAGGCAGATATAAATACAGACGACTAAGATACAGTATAAGGGGTTGAATATATATGCACCCAGAAATATTAGGCGGGATCGGAGGCCAACTGGCCAATCCTAGGCATTCCTACTTTCTGCTGTTGGTACATCAGTCTTTCTAGGCTCTGGTCCCTGACTATCCCCAGATATAACAAGTGGATATATCCTGATTGTGGTCCTCTGTTTCTCTCAGGCTACTTTTAGATTTCAGGCTAGGATAAGAACAATACCTCTATGGGCGCGGGATAGACAGGGTACGGGAAGTGTAATTGGAGGGGCAGTAGCTGAGATTGTAGTTATGGGAGGTTTTTCACACGCCTACGGTCAAAAACCCATTTTTGAATTTCCTCTAAACTTGTCCACACCAAAATTCATACATGTTATATTATTAAAAAGCTCTGTTTTGGGTTTCTCACCTTTAATTTCTACAACACAATAATGTTTGCAAACAATGAACAATATAAATAAATGCCATTTGATTAATTTTCTTTCATTGTGCATTTTTTTGTCCACTCATGACCTCTGAACAAAAAACGAGTATCTATTAAATAACTCTTATTGCTGATGTGACTGATTTTATTGCAAGATGTTTTGCGAAAAAAGGTCACAAATACTTTCATTCTACTTTTAGCTCAATTTGAATTGTTTACTTATTTATGTCTTATCACTCACGTTGTATTCTGGAGGATTGAAGTATGTTGAGCTCGGGGGTCCCAGTTTAGTAGTATGCAAAATTTCACCATACATGAACAGGCTGTATTCTAATGACGCATAGAGAGATTTGTTGCAGTTAGTGCCACCCCTTTGTAGAACTTGTACATTTACGATATTGCCAACTGCAGTTGTGCTGCAACAAAAAGTGTGCAGCATGTCAGATAACACTTTCATAGTTTGAATTGTGGCAGAACTGGCTTTTACTAGGAAACTAAAGTTTTTTTCTGGGGCTTTAAACAAAAGCTATATAAGTTAAACACTGCCTTTACAGATTTTTGTGGGAGCTAAAACCTCTGGAGCAAACAAAGTTTGAAACTGAACTTTGTTCCTTTCAATCGATTAGAACATATATACAAGTGAAGACTCCAACCTTTTTGAATTTTATGAAAAAACTGAAAACTGAAAACTTTCAAAACATTGCTGCAGAAGAATGTATTTTTTAGTTTTATGGAAACATGCGATCCCAATACTCAAGTAGGCAACTGTGAATAAGGTCGCAGCACTTTTTTGAGGTCTACGAGCTTTTACCGAGCCAGCTCCAAGTCTCACTCGCCCCCAGTACCACTTGATTGCTAACCAATAACAATAATCCATTCAACGCTACCAAGTCCAAAACCCAGATAAATAAGACCTCCTTCCAATTGTTGAAAACAATATATCTACTAGAGTCTTAGCTAGAACACCCAAAAACTTCAATCTGTTAAGAATGCAGAGCTGATTTGGCATGCAGTCCATTTGGCTAGGTTTATACACAACAACAAAACTGGTTAAGGTACAGGTTCGATGGGGCTATGTCACCACTTCACAAGGATGGTTAAGGTACAGGTTTGATGGGGCTATGTCACCACTTCACAAGGATGACTTTTTCCTGTCAAAAGTGGCATCTACATTATATCAAATCAGTTATCAGCCGCTCAGTATGACAATGAAATATCAAAGTATGTATGACAATAATATTACTAGTAGTGTATGATGAACAAAATTCGATCTTTATGTTTTTTGTACTGTAGTTGTGCATATGTTGACTTGGCCCATCAGAAGCCTTCATTTTCAAAGTTATTTCAGGTCTGAAATGTGGAACTCTCATGAAGAAGACACCACGTGTGAACTTACTTGCACATTGTATCAGTAATGATGGATAAACATCAATTGACGTTGAGAATAATTCTGATTATTGGGTGTTGATGAAAATCATCGTTATCATACTGGAACAAAATCCTGCAAAAACATGGGTATCTACCCTTTGACTGTAGTGTTGTTATTGCCACTCCTTGTTGCCTTGCTCAATTAATAAGTAAATCAATCAGATTTTTTGGGTAGCACCCATATAATATAGAAGAGTTGTTCTGGATAGAAACCTGCTACTGCTACTTTGTATTTGGACTACTTAGTGAATGATTATACTAGTATTGCTGTACATACTTACACTCATGTTTTCTTAAAATTTTGATTTGTATAAAAAAACTATATTGGTAAATGTCTATAGAGCATAAAGCATCCAGCTTGTATTCACAATCCAAAATAAAATAAACTTTAAAAAAACAATGAGACATACTGATTTTATAACTTCTGACTGCTTAATGACAGTGTTCAGGCACTGAGCATAGGATGGTCTTGTGAACTGAGTTGACTACAACATTTACAGTTTTTGGGAAGATGGCTAACTTTTTTCAGCATCAATTGTAGGACGATGGGTAGATATTAATGAAGTTCATGACTCTTGTGTCAGAGAGCCATTCAACATAGCTTTGGCATGGTGTATCAAATTGATACTTATCGTAAACAATAGACATTAATGTAATTAATATGCTTACTATTTTGGAATATAGATAACATATACATGGTTTGAACGGATTGCTAGAAACATTGGTGAAAGCAGACATGAAAATAGAATTTCGCGCGAATTGTGGCAATTTGTTTCTATGTCTGTACTGCGATAAACACCGGTATGAGCTTTTCAGGGTTGAAACAATGGGCATTGAATGGATGATGCAGGATTTTTGAGGAAGAATGGATGAAAAATAGTAAAAGAACACCTGGATTGTTCAAAGAGTGATTCAAGAGAGGTAGAACTACAGTTACACAGTTATCTGAACCTGTTCAGAAAAGAACAACACTGCTCATCGAAGATGCTATAACCAACCAACTTACAATAGCCCAACATTCTAAAACGTGATACAAACCCCAACATGAGCAAGCGCTGCTCAATGAATACTTGGATAATAATCATATACAATGCAAAAAACACTACAACCAAGTGCGATAATCAACACATGGTGCACACAAAAAGATACCCAACTGATCTAAAATAACAAAAAAGGATTTTTATTTAAATATGTTGTTAGTTATATATGTTTGATATAGTCTAGTTAAACATGTGACAGTTATTTATAATTTTTTAGTTTCAAGTGCAATTGAACACTTTTAGTTTGAGTTTTTGGATTTTCAATAGAATTTTTTTATTTGCAGGTTCACTCACTTATTTATAGAACCAATAGCTGGAAATAATATTAATCAATTTATTTCTAAAGAAGACCACTTTTTGATTAATACGTGAGCTGTAATAGATCATTGATTCAGTCTTGCACAACCTTGACAATTATCAGTATATTCCCGTTAGTGTTCGTAATTTAATATTGAAAGTTTTCATTTAATAATATGACTTTTTCATGTAAAATTACGATTATGTCAACTATGGTTTCTTAATTGCAGAACAGACATAGAAGCAAAAACTGGTGTGGGAATACTCTATCTTCTGCTTCCCAGTAAACAAAAGTATACGCAGTACCTATCACATAGAGTTGACAAAAAACTTTGCGCTTGTGTGACATTACGATCTGCATCGAATCATTTCTTCTCTGTCTCGTCAGCAATTCGTTTATGTCAGGGTAAAAGGCTACGGGTCGTCCAAATGAGTGAAAAAAAATCCACAGAAAAAATCGTCAGCATAGACAGCTAACCAATGCTCCCCAGGTTGAGAGTAATAATGAGTGTTGAAGAATAAACGTCTCGTCGGAAAATTGCCAACTTGGATCCAAAACTGATCTCTAACCCAAATGTGAACACACTCCCTCCGAAGATACAGATACTACAGATACTCTCCGAAGATAATATCAAACAGATACGCATGGTGCTTAGAGCACTACCTCAGCAGCAACAGCTGATTAAAGAATGCCCATCCATCTCCACCACACTGTCCTTTACAGAGTAGATGACCAGGGACAAACTTCGGTTGTGTTGGTGGTGAATTGAATCTCCACACTCGTCATGACATTTTCCATTAAGTGAAAACCTTCTTTGAAAAAACCACTTGTCAAGTCGAATCCGTAACTCATGGTGTCGTCTACATGATTTTTTCCTGCAACACCTATACTTTCACTATCGAGAAATGATCCACTAGTGTGAAAAAATTGATGATATTCTAGTCCAAAAAATTTATGTGGTATTGTTTGACTCATATCTCCTTCCAACCGGGCAATCACCAACTCTCAATACGAGGCTCTTGACATGAGAAAATTGCATCCTAAACCGGTTCTTAGTGAAACATCCGCTTAGAGCACTGTGATTCATACACCTAGATAAATATGTTTGGATTTCTGTTTGTTCTCTTCCAATGTTATATCAATTTGTCCCACTCCACTGCAAATTTCGTACAACTTTAATCGCTTTTGCTCAATCAGATAAATGTGGTTGTGTCCTTCCAATGCCAAACTGAGTTGAGAGTTTTGTATTGTGGAGTTTACCTTGACCTTGCAAGTATGCGATCAAACTTGTCCTATCAGATTCGGAGTAGCCATGGGAACATTGTTACTTGAACATAAACAATCAAACCATGGAAACAGAGTGAATGACTGCTTCGTGACATAGGCCAATGCTGCAATCACGTGCAAACATTGCCACCAACGAATTTCCCAAACCTAGCATTGCTTAATCACGAAATAATTTACGTATTTGCTCGGTTTGTTCAGCAAAGAAGTTGCTCTGCCTGGATAAATAGTTTTGCTTGAAAAAACAGAAGAATGAGAATGAGCATGGAACATTGGCAATATTTTGTGAGAAAATATTATCTGAGTACAATATATAATAAGTGATTGAACCCTTTGCATTACTGAGTTTTACAGCCATTGCTAAATAATTAACAATTTATTTTTAACTTATTGCTGAGAGTCCTCCTAGTTGCTGCCGTAGATGCAGAAGCACATGTTGCTCCGTCAGATGTTGCTGCTGGAGTGAATGATTCATGTGTAAAGACAGTGCATTTTAAATCGTCAATTTTGCACTGACCAAATCTCAGAATCAATGAGAGTTCTCTTGCAGAAAAATTGATTTATAAGTTATGAGAAATCCTACTTAACTAAAAAGTTTCTTCGTTCGAAAATTCATCTATGATGGATAAGATTTCTTGCCCAAAAAAAATTGTCTTCATGCAAAAATCTTTATAAATATAAAGGGATTTTCCTGTGGAAAAAATTTGTTTACGCACAAATACCTTTATAGAATATAATGATTTTTGCAACAAATTTTTTGTACAGTATGAAAAGCATTTGCTCAAGAAAAAAAACAACATCGATCACGAGAAAGTTTTTTTTTCGCATGAGATCCCTTGATATGTTCTTGATGGTTTTTGCGCTGAAATTTTTTTTCTCCAGCGAGCGAAATTCTTATATACTATTAATGGTTTTTCGCGTAAAAAAAAACTTCTTATGAGTTGAAAGGTTGATTTTTGCTGCAATTTAGGCTTTTAGCATATAAGGATTTTTGCACTATAAATTTGTTTTCTTTGCGTAAAAATCATTTTAGATATTATAAAGGGATGTTTGCGCAATTTCAGATATGGTCAATTGGTCCAAGTTTGGATATTTAAGAACCACTGTTTCTACACAGGAAGCGTCCGCTTTAACAACAGTGACTGAAGGAACAAAATCTACTACAACTGCTAGGAGGACTTTCAGCATTACAGTAAGAAATAATAAACAATTATTTAGCACTAGTTGAAAAACTCATCCAGTTGTGCTCTAAGGATGCCTTCCTAAAACCTATCCACTTTGCTCTCAAAACAGCAGAGACTTTGTCAGAGAATCAACAGTTGTCATCTATTTATGTCATAATGTTTTTACCATTTGCATTACAAAATTGACATAAGTACAATTTTGTTTCTTTCGTAGACAAAATGAAATCAAACTCTAAACCGCTTAAAAAAACCACGAATCAAACCAAACCTTCCCAACCCGACTAACAGCAACACCAGCACACCTCACTACCACCCCCCAAAACTAACACCCATGTCAACACCGTCACTACCATCACGATTTTGATAGCGGAATTGACACTACAACTATGTCAAGCATCACCACCACCAGCCACAACCCATTATCTGCGATATGCTGATGAACCCCACAGGTGCTTTCACTGACTCTCCTTTGAGTCCTACAGCAGACTATACTTATCATCATGACAGCATCAAACTCTATCCTGACAATATTAAGTCCATGTCGGTGGTTCACGAATCAATCGTCCTCTTAATGTTTGAAATTGAAAGTGAAGATATGTGACTGAATCAACTGGCTGGAATGATGGCAAGTGTTATGAGAAAAGGTTTGTTCGAGATTGAGAACTTTGTGAGTTTTAGGGGTTTGTTGATTCCTACAGTGATGAGGATTTGGCGCTTCTTTCACCAAAATTAAGATAGGATTTGAGTGAAGTCACTGATTAATAGAGAGATTACGATAAAGTTTGAAGAACTCCGATGGTCTACCCTGATAGCGATTACAACTCAACCGCCGTTTTATAGAGATTCTAGTTATAACAATTTGGAAATTGTTGCAGGAATCAATCAGTCCGTATCAGGAAAGAGTGACTAAAAGTTGGAAAAAATCTCCTCATCACCGCTCATTATGAATGTGACAATGTTTCTTGTAATATCATTAAATATTTCACATATTAAAAGTTTTTATAGACTTTATACAACTCTATTTTGTAATATTTGTTACATACAACTCTATTTTGTAATATTCGTTACAAGCCGTATCCACTGGTCTACATCGATATTTGTATGCTGCAGAGAGTTCAGGGTCAGCTATCTTATATTGGTGTATTGGGGTAGTCGAGTTTACTGGTATTTGGCGACAGTGATGCACTGATGAGCCCACCTTGGCAGTCTTACAATTAGAATAGTGGTGAGTGGAAGTGCGTTATTGTTAGTCTATATCCACAAACCCTTCATCGAACAGGTGCAGTCAGGTGATATTGTTATTTTGTGTATTTTTTAAATTATTTACTGTACAAGGGAGGTATGTGAAAGGCTATTGGTGCCGTGTGGGCACAGAAGAGTGTAGGTGTAGAGGTTTTAGGGCCAAGTGGGCCCTCCGTGGTGTGCGTGACAGGCGTGGGTGTTGTGTAGAATTTTTTTTTGTTTCTCAGAGCTGCGAGAGCTCTCAGTGTTCAGAGGTTATTGGGAAAATGGTGCAGTGTTAATTTTTTGGTGAAATGGTAATTTGACTCGAGGGTGCAGCTTTTATGCATTGTATTTACTTGTGGTGTTTTTGTTGATTGTTTACCGCGATTGGTGCAGTGGAGTTATTACGGAATATTGAGGACTATTATGTTATTATTGTGTTGTGTTTACTTGTACATTGGATAAGGGAACAGTGGATTTATTCTGGGATATTGTCGATTATTATTGCTATTGTTGTGTTGGTGTTACTTGTACATTGGATAAGGGAACAGTGGATTTATTCTGGGATATTGTCCGATTATTATTACTATTGTTGTGTTGTACATTGGCTAGTACTGTGGTGGAGAGGCGCTACTGTACTGATATTGTACACATATTGTTGGGTGATTATTATTGTGTTAAATAACTATAACAGGGATGAGTAAGAGGCTCGAATTATCGACGTTTTCGAAACAAGGTTAGCGGGTAGTAATTTTTCTGAGGAATTCAACAATTGGTTGACTCAGTACATGGTGTTTGCTGAAGTAGCAGCTTTGACTTTGGGTACTGAGAAGGTGGAAATTGAAGGGATGCAGTTGTTGTAGATATGTTTAGAGGTAGAACTAAACTAGTAGCCTTGTTAAGTGCTATAGGTAGTGGTGGTATAGGGATACTGCAGTCACTGGGACTTGATTTAAATGACCAGACTGATGACGGGGTTGAAAGGGTCACGGAATTGTTAAAAGGTCACTACGACCGTATTGAAAGTGTCTATGTTAAAACAATGAGGTTCGTGACAGTTTCACATGCTTGTGGGGAAGATGAAAAGGAATATTTACTTAGGGTGCAGAAATTGAGAAAGGAAATGGGTTTTGAGCATAACAATGACAAGTTGAGGCAAAGTTGCTCCGTTGCTCTAGCTGTTAATGGTTTAAGGGATTCTTCTCTGCGTAAACAGCTTAATGCGAGAGATTATGCTTAGTTGGAGAGACTTGGGTGCTAAGTTAGCAGCCAGGCAGTTGGCTAAAGCTTCAGAAGAAAATTTGAGAGCATGTTAGGCTGAACGTTCGATGGAAAGTGATGGGACAAATGCTCAAGTGGATAGAGTTTATATGAGAAGAACCTACAGTAGTTCCAGTGATTCTCAGGGAGATGGGTATAAATATAGGTCAATGAGTTACAAAAATTATAAACCTTGTGATAGGATAGACAGCAGGTAAGCTGAGGACCCTCAGGTTAGGAGGGGATATGGGGACCGCAGTAGAGAGGTGGGATAAGGTGGTTACAAATATGGCAATTCAACCAGTAGATATGGTAAAGCGTAAGGACCGTCTAGAGAAAGGGGTCACCATGATCAACGGGGGAATAGGTATCCTAAGGGATATGATGCAGGCTCTTTTCATTCACATCGAGGTACACCTACTATGAGTAGAAGGTCTGGGCAGCTAACTCTCCCTCACGGAGAGATGGTTGCTTTCAATGTGGAGAATTTGGGCATCAAGTTCGTACCTGTCCTGATCTTAGATGTATATTGTGTGATCAACGAGGGCGCAATTTCACAAGATTATAAAACTGAAAGTAGGCGTGATGGAAGGTATAGTGGTTTCAGTAGCAGTAATGAAATTCCTCCACGTAACGTGAGAGATAGAGTTTATATCAGACACTGGACGTGAAGTGTCAGTAGTAACTGAGGATACTGGCAGGTTTTTGAGTTGGAGATTAAGTAAACCTGTTATTGATCTCATTGGGGTTTATGGTTCCAGGATGAATGTTAGCGGAAAGTCAAATGTTTGCATCAATGAATTTCCCAGGTCTATGGTGGCGTCAGTTTATGTTGTGAAAGGGTCCTCTGTGAACCTGTTGGGTTTTGAGGATGTCATAAAACTCAAACTGTAAACAAACAGTAATGAGTTACGAGTTGAAGGCGAGTGTATGCAAGGTGTATGGGAATGCAAAGGTGCTGCTGTTATAAAGGACACAGTGGAGCAAATGAGAATGCTCATATCTAATGGTGGCGGTAATGCCCCACCAATGCAGATGGTGCAAAAAGGTTCTGCTGGTAGAACTGCAAAAGCAGTGCCCGCACTCAGTGTGGAAGGCTCTGGTGTCTGCAGGGAGGAGTCCAGACCTCCTTGGACCTCAGCGCAATTCCAGTTGGGTGCAACAGGTAGAAATGGTCGGTGGCAACACCGAAGGCAAAATGGAGGATAGGATGAATAGGGAAGATACCAGGAAGATTGATCCTAAGAACTTTCTATGGGAAGATATTGTGCGAGGAACTGTACTGGTTGACCCTAAGGGGAATGGTTTCAAGGAAAGATACCATGAGGTTGGCCCAGGGAAAGGAGTTGAGGAACATTTTGTAATGAGTGACTCCAGGAAAATGATTGGGTTTCGGGCCAGGTGGTTGGTGTGATGCACGTTTTGCTATAAAGTAAAAAGGATTTATTGTAACTAGGTATATGGCATGCAGGTATGTGTGGTATAGTAGGTATGTATGTGATGCTTTGCTTGGTGCATTTGGTTTATTTAAGTTTGTCGGGTTCATTACTCTGGTTTTATGGAAGTTGGTAATGCTTGAGTCGTTGGCGTGGCATGAATCTATTTGAATGGTGTTGGTTATTGCTTGAGCCCTTTTTAACAAAAGGGAGGGAATGTTGAATGTCGATATCTGTATGCTGCAGAGAGTTCAGGGTCACGCTAGTCTATATTGGTATATCGGTGTGATCAGGTTTACTAGTTTTTTGGCGACAGCGGTCAACAAGTGAGGGCTAATCACGTGATACATGGATCAGCCACGGCGCCAGTCTTGGAATTGGAATAGTGGTGAGTGGACGTGCGTTATTGTTGTTCTATATCTACAAACCCTTCATCTAACATCCACTATACCTACACTTTTAATCTATTTTGTTATACTTTATTACATTCACTTTTTATACTAAGATTATATACACTATTAGCTTACTATACCCTTATAATTAAATGAATATAATACATAACTCGCTACCAAATCAACATTTGCTTGTACTTTATTATGCTTGCTAATAACGTTTTAAACCAGTAAACATAACACCAAACCAACTAACAAAACAGCAGCAAGCAAACCAACCCCTAATGTCACTCACAATTTATGTCGGGAGGGAAACCTCAAACATAGGCAAATAAAAAAACCAATAAGTCTCTTACAGCTCTGTACAAATGTCAACTATCATTTACATTACCAAACATACTTATTATACGTATATTAATATTACACTTCAACAGGTCTATGAAAGCATTC
>CALYOO010000349.1:0-37725 GCA_945261195.1 Cryptosula pallasiana
TTGAGTATTGAAAAATCTAGGGAGGTATTAATTCTACCCGGACCAGACTAATAGTGGTAAGATGCAATAATTTATTCCAGCCATTTGAATATGCTGTATGCTCTTCAATCTTATTACACACACTTTCAGAATAAAATAGCTTCCAGTTTTTTAAATAGGGTTTATGAAACAAAAACTTGTTTGATAAACCCATTATGGCTTTTGCTGTTTGCAAGCTTTTATCTAGTTGTTATTGCCACCTTTTCCAGTGCCAACCAAGATAAAACAAACTCTTCTACTTTACCTCCGGTGATTGATGACTTGCAATACGTTCACAAGAGGTTAGAATTTTTTAGTTCAACAGCTAACAGTATGGCTACATACCAGTGACATAGACATGTATTTTTTCCAATTGCGAATTATTGTATCTATGCTATTAAATAATGACTGTTTGAAGGATCAGCATTTGGCTCAGGAGTTTGGCTATGGGTATTGTTCCATTTATTTTCCATCACTAAATATAATTATGCATACAACAAGCTGTGCTTTTTATGCTACAGTGATTGCCATGGAGTAAGGTATGCCGTTCACCAAATGGCACCTTCCACAGCTGAGGCCATAGAGCTGATGACCAACACCGAGCATCACTATATAAATATACATAAGGTAAACGGAGTTCTGTGTAATTCTGTCTTTGTGTGTGCTGTCAATTCAGAAATTGAAAGGCTGGAATTGAGGAGAGATAGACTAGGAACGTGGTCTGAAATGCATAGAAATGCAAAAGTTGTAAACATTCATCGTCATCATCAGAATCGTTTGCCACACATTTCCTATGGTGCATAACATCCAGGTGAGGGAGCTTCCAAGAGTTTAAGCGTACTGAAATATTCCGAAAAGACCTGAGTGGAAAGCTCTGCAGCCCCACGGTGGTAGCTTACACAATTACTGGATCGGTGCTTTCTTCAATTACTGTGTAGCCCCATGGGAGCTCGAAATCAACCATACCATTTCACCCTACATCGCGCACAACATTGAAGGAACTCCGTAAAGCTGCTACTGAGAATGCACTGCCACCAGCCCGAATCTATATGCAGGTATGAAATTGAAAGTTATGATCATTATCTTAGGTTTTTTAATTCTACTATGGTATTTTGTTATGGGGCGTACACCTTTTTGAGTTTTTAAACAGAGAGTCTAGATTTTATTAATAGCAAAAAACAAGTAATCCTGATCATCCAACATTTTCTTGTTAGTCTTTTTATGCTTTTTGACAAGGATAATTTTACCAACATCATACGAAATGGTTTGATTCAAATTGCATATTTACAAAATAATACAAGTATAAAACAAGATAATGTTATCCATTAAAGGGTGCCAAGTGAGCCTAATCTATTAGCAATCACTTGTTTTCAATAAAGTGTCTGATACGTGTCCATCGAATGGATGCAAACAGACTACCTAGGCAGCTTCTATATTCACAAATGGGCTGAGGAAAGAGAAACCAGGAGCGTCCCAGGCTCAGATTTAAAAATGTGGTAAAAAATAATTTGAAGTGGAGAGATATAAGGCCAGATACTTGGTAGGCTGCAGCTTGAGATGGACCAGTCTGGAAAAGTGTGGTTCGGAGACCGTAACCTAGAACAGTCACAGTCGGCCCGACGAACTGCTAATGATGATGACTTTCACCTGGAAATAAAAACCACTATTACTAAATATGCTCTGATGTTTAACAATGGAGTGCCTTCTGTTGTAGGAACTTCTCAGCAGGCCAATTACTGAGGTGTCATGTATTGGAGATATGCCGCGCAGTACTAAACAAATTTACGATATCAGACATACCCAGTCAAAGAAACGACTCAAAATTGATCCGTACGACAATTTAAACACTATGCTTGTAGCTGACGGCAACAGTGCTAACAGGTATCTTCACCAAATAGTCACAACTGCCGAGAATCACGATGTTTGCTTATTTACGGATTATACAATAACTTTTATGAAGCAAAATTGTGACGCAACTGCACCTCAACGATCCCCAATTCACATTGACAAACTTATAATTTAACATCCCCATTTGCTCTGATCACCACATTTCGCGCAGTCAATTTTGAAGGAGAGCCAATTTTGTTGACACACAAAGAGCGATGCCAGGATATTTGATTGTTATGGGACTGTATCGTTAATCATGAGCCAAAGTTTGCAGAGGAAAACTTGGTTTTTCGTTACCGATGGTGACACAGCTATTATTAATTCTCTTAAAATATCTTTCCATAATTCTCTATTTCGCTGCATTTTTCACCTTGGAGCCAATCTATGATCTAAGATGCAAGAGCTAAATTTACCATCTACTCTTGTTTCACTGGTAATGAGTGCCATGAAGGAACAGCTAGACTTTCCTTTAGAACAATTCTCCTACTTATCTACCGATATGTACAAACCATGGATAAAAAGGCCAGCAGCCACCATGTCAACTTTGGTACATGTATCAAATACTAGCAACAATCATGTATGTATTGTTTGCTATGCTAGGTTTAGCTGAAGCTGCACCAGTTTCATTTCTATATTAAGGAGCCAATTCTTCAAAATAGTGCCAACGCTACTTTAATCTCCTGTGATTTCTATCGAATTCAAATTCAATTGGTTGGATTTATTATTGATTGTGGCAATAATACAACAACTTGTTATTACTATTTATTTATCTACTTTTCTCTAATAATACTACCTACTGCTGACACATTATTGCTATATCATTGCTACAATATTTTTTCTATAATATTATTTTGTTATCATGATGATTAGAGACTGTCAATTCAATATACATACATTATACTTGCTAAATCATCTTCGACCATGACTATCACTATATATAATTATTATATGAATAAGTGTAGGCAGAATAATGATGATGGAAAAGTTATCTATAGTTGAAAATTGAAATTAATCCGAATACACCATTCTTTATTTATCATTCTGTATATTCTTATTGCTTGAACACAGCTCGGGGCTGGCTTTGGTCCAAAGCAATACATTAATATCATGGCAATAAATCAATGATATCATTAAATTGTACAATGATAATTACTGTTTTATGTCGCACTTCTTGAAGAATTGTGCTCAATGATGACATAGACGAATATTTTCATTTCATAATAGTGAATGAGTTACAATTTACTGTTATTCCAATATTATATTCATAATACAATGTTGATTTAGTTATAATGTTAATACTTCCTGATTAAATATTTTTTATTGCAAGTGTTGTTAGGGAGTTTGATCATATGCATTTGTTTCTATGGACGTTGATCATAAATAGTCTACTACTGTCACCGTCATGTCAATCACATTATTATTTTTAAAAAAAGTTGATAATTGTTATCACGATGATATAATCACAAACCTTCGTATTGCTGTAATCATTATTGTCATTTTTAACTGATAATACTTCATGAATTTAACAAAAATTTGTCAATTTACCAGCCACAACAATGATCAATTTGATGATTTAGATAGATTTCTGTTCAACTATAATGATTAGAGAAGTGTTGTTCTAGACACTCCAATTTACAGATGACTCAATTATTTTAACACCTTGTTGCGCAGCCAGTAATAGATATGGTTCCGAAAATTCCAATATTAAGTTGCACCGAGTCCCAAAAGATAAACAGTTGAAACATCAATGGACCATAAAAATGAAATGAGCGAACTCGCACAATCACCAAAAGCTCTGTGAACCTACTATTAGCCGTCAGCTATGCTCTGTAAGAATGTTTGTCAATAGTGATTTATTATCACCTAAAAAAGCTTGGCCGTAGCATTTATTAAACCGGACACTGTGTCTTATTACCACTTTGGTTTGTTCCACAATTGGCTTTTTGTTGTATCACTTATATATTTTGCATGCCACACTAGGTTAACTTTACTTCAATATTCCTCTACGCTAATTCTAGCTCTGTCAGCCGCTATATAAGGGAAGATGGAAAGTCGCCATGCAGTGCGGTGGATATGGTTATGAATTAAAACTCATACTACATTTCATTGTCTTCACACAATAAGGTGAAAAAAAACATTTTTGATTTTGCTTATTCTGAAATATTTTTGTTGTGGCCTACTACTTCTTGTGCTGATTTTTCATTTAGTTTCCCAAACCTATCCTTTCTGTATATCTCATGCTACTTGTAATTGATCGTTTTCTTACCACTACTCAAGTATTGACTCAGTGATAATGGTAATAATAATATTTGTATTATATTATCATCAATTATTATTATAAGTGAATAAATGGTAGCAGTGGCAGCAGCTACCAAGGAGATGGCCAGTCAGTAGACCTTATAATATTATAATAGTGATAACAAAGCAAATGATTAATTAAATTTGTGTGTAACCCTTCTATTAATAATTAGTTATCTGTTCCAGCTCTTCAAAACTTTCTCAATTATAACTATAAGAAAGGTTAGAGTATGTCGTAGACTATATATCGGTATCTTATACAGTATAGGCTGTGATTTGCATGCTAATTAGATTTGACCGAAGCAAGCAGCTGTGTGTTCTCAATCCTTCGAGAAATCAATAACATTACATAGGACTTTCTAGCTCATTTTAAAAAAATACACGCTTGTATCGCGTCATATATGTATGTTTAATAGCTGTATAATATGGAGAACTTTAGTATGGAACCTGGTTAGTTGGGAAAGTGATTTGTTTCCAGGTCCTACACCCCCTCATCTTCTTCACAGTCTAGCGCTTATTGTAGGAAAGCAGAGTATATATTTGACAGACACTAGCATTATTCTTACCATAGCGTTTGCTCAACTAAATTACATTAACTAATATACAGAAACCGTATCACATCAATGCATCAAGACCTCTGTAACGCTGCTTTATCAATGTTTGGGTTTTTGGCTAATTTCAACGAATGGTTTACTGGATTACAAAAAGATTACTGGAAACTTGCTGGGAATATGGAACAATTTTGGCTCGCTGTAAACTCACTGTATTTGTTTCAAGGAGTTGCGTACCATGTCAAAAAAAGACAGCTACTTCAAAAATTAGACAAAATGGAAGAATTTTGACTACAAAAACAGAGATATTTCAAGATAAGGAAGCCCAACTGAGTACAGCCGTTGTTGGTTAACACATCTCTTACATGCCCCGAGCCCACTCGGGTTGAGTACAGTAAACCGGCAATTGTCTGTTCACAATTTCCATGTGAGCAAAGTAAGAGTAAGGTCTCACATTTTGGTATCATTCTATTCAGAAGCGTTTGCTGTATAATTCTAAATTATCTTTAATACATGGCCTCAGGCTAGTTTTGACTTTTACAATTTTTTATTTTTGGTTTTTGTTCCTTAGCAACCAGCAATGGCGCACAGATTTTTGGTGCATGCGGTTGCTTTTGTTTTTTGGAATTTTTTTTTTTATAGATAGATTTTCAAAAAACTAAATATAAGGATATTGAAAGCACGATGTTTTGAGCATAGTGACCAGTTTAGTTGAAATTTCGAGCACGGTAAGTGTAGTTTCTCACTCATTGTAATAATAATTAATAATTATTTATTATTACCAAAATCGTCATTTTTTTCATTGTAATTACTTTTTTTATTTAAGATATTTGGCACAATTTTTTTTTAAAACGAAGGAAATACACATCCTAGCGCTCATGTTCACCAAGTTTCATACTGAATGGACAAGTTTCGGTTGACTTATGAATTTTTTTAACTTTTCGTTATTTTTAATAATTATTGCCGAAATCGGACTTATTTTCGGAGCTAATTTTTCCCATCAAAACGGTAGCGGCTGTCAAAAAAAATTTGATATTCAGAATCCCCATGATCTTTTGATCATATTCACCAGTTTCTATGAATAACAAAACAATATATGGTTGTTAATTATTTATCAATAGTAGCCATTGTTTTTTATTATTATTACCCACAACATCATTTTGGGACAAATAATTAAAGTATTTAAGAGGGTTCCATTGGCAAAATAAAACGTAAATTTGAGAGATAACCACTGAAACATTGTCTTGGCAGTCTTTTGTTGACTTTCAAGCATTATAAGTATTTTTTTCTCTAGTTCATAAAAACCAATTAATAAGCCATTACAGATGTTGCGCAATGGCATTCTTGTGGTTTTGTGGTTTTTGATTGAGGTTTTGAGGCTTTTTTTTTTCAAAGCCCAACCTAGCAAATAACTAATCATTCTAGAACAAAATTTTGCCACCTTTTCATTGCTGCAATTTTTTTTGTGTCTAGGACAAATATTTCTCGTGTAAAATGCAAATCCATACATCGGCCTCCCCTCGGCCTAGCTTCGTGGTTACTTGCTATGTCGCAATAAGGGCCCAAAAGGGTAGGCGGGGAAAATTTTTTTGGTTTTTTCTGTGTCCATGATAATGCCCCTATAATTTTTAAGGAGAATCTTATCGTTCTTTTGGTATTTGTTTCACTGTTGTAGCTGCATCGAGTGGGCCGCTAAAAAATAATGAAAATAAGCGAAAAACCACGAAAACCACAGAAAGCACCCTGTAATGAATGTGTTAAAAAACCATGCTGTTTGCAAATATTTTCAAAATGTCTTGAATGATCCCTACAGTTTACTCTTATCTAAAATTTTTGAATCATTCAAAAACTACATAAATTATTTGCAAAATAACTTTGCTGATTGAAAGTTTTACGGGATTACGGTTTTTCGGGATGTGATTGCTTGGCTCAGATTTCAACACGAAAAAGTTGATTTTGACCACCAAAGTGCTCACGGCATTCCTGCTAATCAAATCAGTCGTTCACTCAGTATTACCATTAGTTTAAATGCACAAGGCTAACTACACTGCATTTAAACCAAACTCAAGCAGGTAGCAGCTCGCTCAGGTTATTTCTTAACGCGGTTTGTTACAAAAAAAAAAAAAAATGAGTTACTGATTTATTTACATCACGTCATTCACCCGGCAAATCGGCCTAATATAATCATTATTTTTTCTCTACAAAAATACAAAAAATGAATGAAGATTTTTCTTCAGATAATGAGCAGAAAAGACCAGATTTCATACATTTTATCATGGCTGAGATCGTAGGAGAACAAATCAGGCTCCAAAACGATCCTAACGTAACAGGGGCATTTTTTTTAAATTTTAACTGGGATGGCAAAAGCTCAATTATATCTTCTCTCAAAACTGAGAATATCCATAGTTTCTCAAAAAAAAATTGGGGAACGAAGTCCAGTCTCATTTGTATATTGGCATCAGCAGTAACGTTTCTGAGAATGTGCTACATGGTAGTTCCACTGCTATAAGTGTACAATTTTTCGTCATTCAACTATGAGTAAATAGAGTATGTCATCAATTCAGTCAGTTTTCTTTTTCTATTGGCATTAGACGTAGGGACAAAACTTCAAAGGATTCTCGTGTTTGTATACAAATTTTACACAAAAGTCAGTTTCATGGGGTAAAAAAAACTCTAGAATTCCATTACGGCATTTTTTTATTTGTGCAAAACTGTTCTGTACAAGCTTCAATAAGGGGTTTGTTCTGTTTATATTGATGTGGCAGTAGCAAAGCGCTGTCAGCTGAAGGAGGCTCACCTTTCGTTATTTCTAACAAAACTTATACTCTTGTCATCACTTAATTTAACACGGTTTTGACACCCGCATAGTGACTCAAAAGACCAGCAGATTTTAGAAAGAATTGACATTCAACTGAAGGGTGTTTTTACTGCATTATTCAAATAAATTGAGCATTTGAGGTTCTAAATTCAAAGAACAAGTACGGCAGGTGGAACAAGCAGGCCATTACACCTGGGAGACCGGAGGAGGTGATCAGTAAATGCAAGGAGTGCGAGACATATTTGCTCTCTCTTTTTGGATCTGCTCCAAAACCTCTGTCACAGTCCCGGCTTTCATTGTAGGATTCCTATATACGTGTACACCAGTGATTCATTAATTTAGGGACTTGTCACACATACTTTCCGACAATCTGAGTATTTCAAGATTTTGTTGAAACTTTATTCAGTAAGATATGTAGAGCGAGCGGCCGCCGCAGTGGCCTTGCTGCAATTGGCTTCAAGTCTGTCTCGCGGAATTTCTTGACAAGCAAGTCAAATCCTCATCTGCTGATGGAAATAGCTTGGACTGCGATTTGCCATCTGCTGTTTTTTTTAATCAAAGTAAACGTCACGTGCCACTCTCAAATATTGAGTGTTTCACTTCTAGATGATCTAGTTTCCTGGCTCTGTTCTCTTGGTAGTACATCTGGTCACAAGGAGACCATTTTACGATACATTGAGGGCTACATTGTGAAACGTGTATGAGGAACCAACACATGTGATGATTGTAGGTATGCATTAGCATTGCCCACTTCAAAATCTCTCTCTGACCATGTTCACTCTCTCAGCTGTGTTCCTACTAGCCAGCATCTGCACTGTGCGAAGGGTCGTGGTGGTATTGTCACAGCTTCTGATCCTGTCTTCGACATTGTTAAGAGATGCGAGGAGATCTTCACAATGTAGACTGATGTGTTTGTAAAGTCAAAAATTACTACAATCTTGCTAGCTTTGTTCATGAGAAGTGTTATAAAAGATCAACCATGCTGAATGTTTCATTCCAGCTCTATTAAATAGGGGTTGTTGAACCACAAAAGCCAATCAACTCGAAAAACTGCAGATTTATATATTGAAATCAGATTTTGACAGGCTTCAACGGAGTTGTTGTCGAAGAAGGACGAGGCAGTAATGACAGTAGGTCAAGTGGCTTAGTTATATTTAAGCAGCAATAAGCTATTCTGGCGTTGCATATCCTGGCTCATAGACCATTATCCAGCCATGTTATCATACTTCTGTGATCTGAAATTAGGTAAAGCAAAAGCAAAAGATATCCTTAACACATTGGAGGATCACAGGACACTGCCAATACAGCTCCTCGTAGAAGATGCGCTTCCATCTGTAGATGCCTACAACAAAACTTTCCCGCTGAATGACATGGCTGTGTATATGTATACCAGATGCGATTCCTGTTCCACATCTCATTTATGTTGTGAATCTATCACCTGTGAAAGCAGCCGCCATAATATGGCTCCTTCTCATTCTTCAGAATGAAATGAACATTATTGATAGATCGGATGCTGTCACTACCAAACTTGTGAGGTCCCTAACTAAAAGGATTTTTAGTCTAGAGTGTGTCATTGAAATACTCACAGCGAAATCCATCATGCCACATATTCAGTCACTGCCAGAATATGAGAGGGATGTGGGAGATAAGAGTCCTCTTCATATGGTAGCTTTAAATGATGATACAACTGCTGATGTAATTTCATATGTTGCGCATGCTTGTTCTGAGTGGATCTTGGCATTGAACAAATGTTCAAGTCCCTTTCGTTTGACGTCATGCTGAAACACTCATAAATGCCCCAACCCTCTCTCAACCAGACCCTGGTTAAAGATTGTATTTTCAAAACAGGCTAGATGAATGATCTGATAATGCAGTTAGTTAACAATGCCTACTATCTAACAAAGGTAACAACATTTGTCATTCTCAGGTGAGCTGA
Source organism: Cryptosula pallasiana (assembly GCA_945261195.1). Lineage (NCBI taxonomy): Eukaryota > Metazoa > Bryozoa > Gymnolaemata > Cheilostomatida > Cryptosulidae > Cryptosula > Cryptosula pallasiana. Next base: position 9,509 of record CALYOO010000349.1, read on the forward strand.
TTCATATCGCTATAATAAATCATTTTCTGTGATAGTTATGGAACTAGTGAAGCATGTTCTCCATGAAGAGATGTTTGAGCAAGTCAATGCATCAGAGCTGAAGGATGACATAAGCGATTTACTCTGCAACAAATACAGTGATGATCAACTCTCATTAACAATTGACCACTTCTATTCTCAGGTCGTTTCTGGTAAACATATTAGCAATCACACTTCCGTATCTTTTATGCACACCTTACTTTGACAGTGCAACTGAAAGGCTTTTTAGGTAGTTGAAAGCAGTACACACTGCACCATGCAATCTTCTCCATCTAGATACTATAAATAGTATACTATGTATCAAAGTAAACAAGATAAGCTGGCTCAGTGAGCTTGACCTCAGTGCAGAAGAGTTACGACTTTGTAAGCCTACAACTATGGCATATTACAGTATTACAATATTACAGTATTTGGTGTTTTTTTCTGTGTGAACTCCGTCAGGCAAGGGCTATTATGTACATGTATTTGATACAATAAAACATATATTGTGTCTGTACATATCTGTACGTTTTAGACCGTGAACTTCACTGGGAAGCGCAGACAATGAGGGTGCTCTTCGCCACGCTTAGTTCATCAGGATTCTGGAGTTTTAGAAGTTGGGAATCCTGACAGCTCTGTCATTAACAAATCCAAACGGACAGGCAAACTTTCCGTCAGCATGCCGTCTATTACCATTATAGCAGCCTCGCACACTCAATAGCTTACATAGTCCAATATGACACTTTAATTCATGAAACCTGTTTGAAAACCACGCTTGCATGTGTATCAAAATATATTTAATGGCTTGTGGGGTCTAACTTGGGAAAAATTGAAAACAGAAGTAAATGCAAATCATTTTGCTGGTAAAAAGCTGAAACTAACGGCAATAAACAGGATCACAAGCATCATATGCAACTTTTAACTCAGATAAACCATGATGGCATTTCATGTATAAACACGTGCAAGTCATAGCACTCACATTACCTAATATCAGTGACAATTTTCTAAAAAATACATACATGTATGTGTTCAATAGATATAAAGACAGACAAATAAAACAACAAAATAAAGCTAGCTTGATGTGTACATTTGTATGGCAGCCCAGGATTAACTAACCCAATGAACTAGTCCATTCAGCAGTCAGAGATACTGCACCTATTATCAAAATAAATAGCAGAATAACAGCTATCAATATCACAGAGCACTGTTAGAACCCATGTTACTATTTAGGAGTTGTTTACTATTATCAACATAACTACCATATTAACAACAAGGCAACAGAACAACATGAAAAAAACTCTTCATGTAGCATTGACGTGATACTTTCTCTATAAGTAAATGCAAAAAACATGGAAGTAATGTTAATGAATTATGGGCTGAAACCTTGGTACAGACACATGCTATTCGTCAGAATGAGTGTGTCATGTACTTTGTAGCTTTGCTCCGGTGGCCACGCACACAGATGTTTCATCAATATAATGTTACAGATTGTGCAGCGAGGCAACCACAATATATAAATATGAGCAATCATTATAATAACTATTATAAATATCAATTAAAATAGTTGATCAAACGTGTTAATTAAACAATATGATGATAATTATAATAGCCATAATAATTGTTGTTTACAATAATAAGTTGCTCATAAAAAATAGCTTCACAGAATGAGGTAACAGACTGGACTAGATTCGGTAAGATGATCAGGTTAAGGTCTCAATATAAAGTGAAAGGCAACCGTTTCAATAACTCGTAAACCTCCAGCCCATTGTTGGGATTATATGTATCGACAGCAATGGGTCTGGAGAAAATCACTCTCGAGTTTTTACACATGGCATAACATGAGGGTTCAAGTCTAATGATTGTGCTTCAGTTAATTTGTTTCTATTTGCCCTAACATTTGCGAGAAAAAAGCTTTCAACTAGTGTCCATTCCATGACTATCGTTTTGTGCCGAAAGTGTGTTCAAAGCTGGAAACAGACTGGCAATTTTCAGAGTGATATGTCCTTGGGCATCGCATCGCTCAGGGCGCTGAGCGATTGGAAGCAAAACGCCTAGTATCCAGCCAGCCAGATATTTCGCGCCGCTCAGCCGGATCGCTGTGCTCTGATTGGCAAGATTTCCTACAGCTGCCCAACTACTTTGATTTTTTCATCAACTTGAGCAGACTATTTCACTTTTATCTGTGATTTTGATCAATTTAATCACTCGGTGATTTTAATTAAACCTGATTTCAATTAAACGATGGGAAAGAGGAAATTGGTTACCAAAGAGTCAATGTCAAAGCAGCAGATCGAGCTCCTCATAACGGAGGTCCAGCAAAGACACTGCTTATATGATTTTACACATGCAAACTATCATAAACAAGATGTGAAAGAAAACAACTGGGTGGAGATCTCCCAGAGTATTGGAGTGTCTGGTGAGTCTAAAAACAAGCATTGATGAATCTGTAATGTAATACACCTCTACTTGGGTATTACCAGTGTAATACCCCTCTAAACCGTAGGGTATATTAGTGATTGCCTGATACTGTTAAAACCACCGCGATATATATGTTCAACTTGTGAATTGCTTGATTATCAGAATGGTCAAAGGGTAGACAACTCTTATTCAAATTAATTCACAAACTTCAATTTAAACAACTGCAAGGATAGACAACTTCTGTGCGAGATTAATGTGCAAGTTCAATTAGCCTTCTGGGAATTCTCCTCCAGTTATTGACAACTTCTATTTTAAATCTCTAATGTTATTTCTACTCTTACTCTTTAGACAATACAAAGACGGTTAATTACTCATTCAAAGTATCCTTTTATTAATCCAGAAAAATCCCTGCGCTGACTAGTCAGGGATAAAAAAACTGGAAAGATAATACAAATACTTATCTGAGTTTCCCAAAATCCTTAAGAGTGTTATGTAATCCAAAATCCAGAGTGAGACGATGATACAAAATAATACACTACACAAAAATAATACACAATGCAAGAAGTAAGTCCAATGACTAAAAAGTAATACCACTAATGTTTGTAATACAAAAACAAAATTGCCACTGGTTAAAAATACAAGATTATCAATTCAACTAAAACCATATACTGAACTTGGCTTCCAGAAGCTTTCTAATTTATATGTGAGTAAGCATGCGGATCTGGAAGTTGAGTGCAAATGCCTGGAAGTTGCGTGCAAAGTCCAGCGGAAGATAAAACCAAAAATAATATATATATAGAATAATATAATCTGCATACCAGTATAATATCATTTAGTCTTAAACCAGAATCCGCCTTACTGAGTGCAATATGAAATGGTTAATACGGGTTTGCACTCAATTATTCCCATAATAGTGGTCAGTGTCATTCAAGCCTAAAGTTACAGCTGGTCACGAGAGCAGCCCTGGACGGTACGGCAGTGCCTGGCACAAACATGTCTCCAATTGAATTTATTGTTCGGGTTATATGGGGAGTCTTCTTCTTGTCGGTGTGTTGTGTACATGGATCCCTAATGTTCATCTATTTCTTGTACGTGTTTTTGGTGAGGAGTTGTCTTCTTCTGTCATAATTGCTATAAGTCAAAACAACGCAAGGTATCACACGTTCCCTCCTTAAAAAGGGATAAAATAACTCCAGGGACGGGGTGTGAAGCGATTAAGTTGTCGTATCCATGTTCAGGAAGTGAATGTCTGTTTCTGTGTTTTCTTATTATGGTTGAGGGGTGGAGACATGTTCATGCAGAACCTCCCGACGCGTTTCGGACTGGTCTGTGGGTCCGGCTGCACTTTTCACAACATATCTAAAAAAATTATATATAGAGGGTTAAAAATAGTAAAATAAAAATTGTCATACTTCATGTAGGCTTCACGCAAGCCCAAAATAAATGTACAAACGAATAATACGTGTAACAGTGTGAGTTCTGGCATGGTTCCAAAGTCATCCAAGTGATACACAAACAACAATCCTTTGTATTCAACCTTGGTTGTGTCAACTTATCTTTTATTTCGCTGGCTGTTTATGTAGGTAGATCAGTGGTGGGGTCCAACATGATTACTGTTAGTGTCTCTGGGTCTGTGCACTTCTATGTCATGTGGTGGTCTCCTTTGCTGTGATACTGGGTTGGTAATATCACTCTGAAAATGAAAATCTGAGGCACGAGCATCAAAGTTGTTGGCATTGTAAGAGGGTATTCGAAGTGGTGTTGCTGCTTGGTTTGCAGATAGGCGCATAGTGACAATTACCGTGAGGGGGCGTAATTTTGACACCCCCATTTTCTTGATCCAATGGTTTGTCATGGTTGCAGCTCCCTGTAGCAGGTGGTATGAATGGTCTTCCCAGCAATGTATTCAGTCTCACATCTAAGTTCCATCTAAATGCTATCCAACTGGTACCTCTCTCTCCCTTCCCATAAATTTTGACTCCAAATTTTCATTCAACACATTCCAACAATTTTACTAGTTTTGTGTTTGTCAAATTTACATAAATAATTTCATCTCCGATAACTCCTGTGTAAATAAATTTTGTTATTGACAATTTTGCCTCCCAATATATGGTCTTCCTAGCCAATTTGACCATTTCTTTCCCACAAGTTTTGGTGTACTCAACTTAGGTCAATTTTAATGGATTTTCAAACCTCACATAAATTTAGAATGATAACTTGGCTTGGCTGCAAAGTAAACACCTGGAATAACATGAGTTCATATGCAATAACAACATTACAATCAGGCACGAGTAAAGATTCTATTGTACAGTTCAATGATGATGCCTTAGGGTCAAAGGTGATCACCAAACGCCAGACGCCTTTTCTGCATGTATCTCTTTGAATAGCTGTTACCACATACAGCCATGTGTTCATTTCTACTTCACACCTTGAGACAGCGAGTCACCTTCTGCCAGTAAGTATTGTCTATTCATTGAATTGTACCTTTATTTGTCATATACTGTCAGTTTCGCATCAATTTTCGTCGTTTGGCTTCTCTTTCTTCATCTTCTGGCTGTCCTTCAGAAACAATTTCGCTGTTGTAGAATCCCTTGTGATAAGCAAAAAAAAAAAAAAAACAACCTGTTCTTTTTTTTCAATTATGGACGGATGCCGGGTGACCTTCTCTATCGGTGAGTACCTCCTTTATTCTTGACCACCACCTCTCGATATCCGCCTTGGCTCGGTCACATCCATATCTTCTCCCTCCCTTCTTTTTAGGGCCGCTGAAGATGGTTGTCGACGTATCCCAGGAGCGGGAGGGGCAACTTCTTGCCCTGGCTGCCGCCTTGGTTATCGCGGTACTCTTCACCTCCCTGATCAACCGCTGGTTACAGCGTAGACAATAAATCTCTCATAAGCCACTTACTCTATCATATTATATATAACCACTTATAGTAGCCCCTCACCTCTAGTATTACTCACAAATATATTTCAAATAACTTTCTGTACCTGTATCCTGTCCTGTGTTAAATGTTGGTTGGCAAAAATCGGTGTCCTGGCAACATTGTTCGTTCTAAGTTGGAGTTGGCTGCTCTGTTCTTCCTCAAATTCTTAGTCATCGCTTGTTTCTAACCAACTTCCCTTTAGCTTTCAGACACGTGATATATCATAATTGCCTTCGGCCATGACACTTCCTTGCTTATTTAGGAGAAGAAAGGTGGCACAAATTTTCAATACATCATTGTCAATATAACTACAGGGTAATTACTTCTTAGTGATTGACAACGTGAATATCTATAAGAAATCTAAAAATTATTTAACAACAACAACAACTACTAGGAGTATAAATATGGATTAAAATGCAGGAAAGCATTCACTGACTAGTTCAAGGAATTGCCGGATTTTCTACTACTTGGGTGAGTAACATTTACACTACTTGTTTTATAGCTATGGCATATATGTACGATTGTAGTAGTATAGCTGGCAGTAGTTAATAATGAAAAATAAGCCAGTAGATAATAATAACTAATGAGTAGTCAGCAACAACTAGCAATTTCTGTTGCCTGTTATATAAGAAGGATTCGTAGTAGTAGTAGCATGACTTACCTGAATGTGGCATTGCAGTCCAGCTACAAAAGTAAACATACTTACCTGAAAATGAGTGTCCTGGTTATTACTTAGTTCTCTGCCTCAGATTGTATCTGGGGGCTGCCTTGGGGCCTGCAGGGTTGGCTGGTACAGCCACTACTCTGCTCTCGCTAGTTGGTGCCGTCAGTGGTAGGGGTCTGGCCTTGGAAACGTAGCTTGCTGGTTGAGAAGCTTCCAGGGGAGAACGCGCTTGTTTTAGCCGCTCTAGATGGACCAGGAACTCCACGCCATTTGGTTTTCCGTCCGTGCCGAGGGCTCTAATAATGGCGTTCAATCCCCTGAGTTGTGTTATCTGGTAGGGGCCATGGAAGGTCATGGTGAACTTTCTGACGTCCCCTGGTTTGACTGTTGGCACTGAAACATACACCACATCATCAACATTGTACTTGTGTGGAGTGATGTGTAAGTCATGGTAGTACTTGTAGGTCTTCTGGGCAGTGTCTATGTGATCGCTGGCAAGTTTCCAAGCATCAGCCAAGCTGATCCTGGTCACCTCGGCTACATTTGGCTGTTCGTTGTACGAGGTGGGCAACGTTACTGGCACACAGACGTCAAATGGCAGCTCGGCATGTCTACCATGTAACAGATAGTACGGGGAAAATTGAGTGGAGGTATGCACAGTATTGTTGTATGCAAACACCACATAAGGAGTGAACTCGCTCCATCTACTTTGGTACTTGCTAACTAATGTGGCCATCAGATTACTGTATGTCTGGAAAAATCTCTCAATCAAACCGTTTGCAGCTGCATGGTGAGGGGTTATCTCCTTCTTCTGGATACCCAGCATGCCGGTCAACTCTGTCATCAGGCTGTTGCAGAACTCTGTACCATTGTCGGATACTAGTCTCTCTGGCACCCCATGGGTGAGTACCACTTTCTCCACTAATACCTTTGCTATGGTTGCGGCTTGTTTGTCTACAACAGGAGCAGCAATGACGAACTTAGTAAATGCACATTGAAAAGCTACTAGATACTTCTCTCCTTGTTCTGTCATTGGTAGGGGTCCCAATAAATCCATGTGTAGGCTCTGTAGAGGTCGTTGGCACTCGATAGCTTCTAGTGGTAACACTGGTCTAGTGTGTGCGCGCTTGCGTTGATTACACATCACGCATGCTGCAACGAAGTCATTCACGATCTGTTTCATTCCCAGCCAAAAATACTTCCTACGAATACCCATTAGCGTCCTCTTGCTGCCCACATGGCAGGAAAACAGTCCTGAGTGGTAGTTCTGCATCAGCTCAAGCTGCAGGTTCTCTGGTACACACAACAGATCTCTATGGGCGTTTTCGGGCCTAAAATAAAGAACATTCTTATGTAACACAAAATTGTCCTTGTTCATGTTCCAGTACCTCGACTGCTTAGAGTTGAATGAAGTAGGTGTCACGCCTGCTTGTAGCCATCGTATAATTGCACTTAAAAATTCGTCTTCTTGTTGTAGCGCGGCATATTTGTTGAGGTCTTCCTCACTAGCATGGAGGGAGATCATGGTGGCACCGACAAACTGCACGTCGTCGTCTCCTTCTGTGGTCATAGCTGATGACTCCTTTACTCTGGACAGCGCGTCCGGCACCACATTCACTTTTCCAGGGCGGTACGTAACCTTCAAATCATATTCCTGTAACTGAAGTGAATATTTGGCCAGTCGAGAATTCTTGTGGTTAGCTGTCATTAGCCAAGTCAAGGGTCTATGATCACTAGATACTTCGGTAGGAAATCCAAGTATTAAATGTCGGAAGTGTTTGCATGCACACAGAATGGCTAGGGCTTCCCTTTCAATTGTACTATACCTTGTTTCAGGGTCTAACAGGGTCCTGCTATAGTAGGCAATGGGATGTAGCTTGTCCTCCTGCAACTGGCACAATTGGGCTCCAATGGCATAGGCTGAAGCGTCCGTGTGCAGATGAAATTTCTTGGTGAAGTCAGGAAACCTTAGCACTGGGTAAGCGGCCAATTTTTCCTTCAAAATCTTGAATGCCTGTTCACAGTTATCATTCCATTGAAACGTTACACCATCCTTCAATAGTGCTAGTAGAGGCTTAGCTATGGTTGAGTAATTTTCTATAAAGCTTCGATAGAAATTTGTCATACCAAGTGCTGAACGTAGTGTTTTCAAATTGTGAGGTGCTGGGAAGTGGGTGATCTTGTTAACTAGGTCAGGTGCTTGTCTATTACCTTCCTTGTTGAAGATGTATCCCAAATACTGTACCTCTGCTCTGGCCCACACGGACTTGGCTGGGTTGATTTTCACACCATACTGTATGAAACGGTCCAACACGTTTCCCACTCTTTTCATGTGTTCCTGAAGATTCATGGGTGAGAAGATCAGCACGTCATCCAAAAAGCACTGGCACTCCACCCACAGCAGGTTTTGCAGTATCACGGAAATGGCTCTCTGAAAAACAGACGGTGCATTGGTCAGTCCAAAAGGTAAGACAGTATACCTCCATACCTGATTGTATGTAACAAACGCCGATCGGTCACGATCTTCTGAGTTGTCTAACTGTAACTGCCAATATGCCTTCTGTAGGTCTATGGTGGAGAACAATCCGGCTCCACCCAGCATCTCCTTCACTGCATCCTGATGGGGTAATGGGTGACATAACTTCTTGGTGACGGTGTTGACAGCTCTGTAATCGGTGCATAGTCTTCAGGTGCCTCCCTTCTTCTTCACAAGCAGGACTGGGGACGCCCACGCACTGGTATTGGCTGGCTCGATCAACCCTGCTTCATGCATCTTGGCAATCTCCTGGTCTAGAATCACTTTCTGCGAGACAGGTACACGGTAAGGAGCTTTCTTAATAGGTGCACTGGTACCGGTATCACAAACGAGTCCTGATAGTCCCTTGATTCGGCCCAAATCGTGGCTGTGTTTGGCAAAGACGTCTGCTTTACTTCGCAGAAACCGCTTGAATTTTTCTCTTTCCTCCTCATTTAGTGCTGACTGAGACAAGTCCACCTTGTCTATGGGGTCACTCAGGAATTCGTCTGTAACATTTACACAAACATCCGCAGTCATTTTCCTAGGCAAACTAGACACCACCCCCAATGGTGTGTTTTTGTACATGGTTATGTAATATTCGGTTGTATTAACTCCCTTCATACGCACAAAACCATCCCCTGGATTGACAGTTCTTGCTAACATCAACCCGTCTACAATGTACATAGGCTCAAATATCGTTTGACTTGCTAGCCGCTCACAAGTATTAGTTATTTGAAAACTACACAGCGGTGGTATTATCACTTGCTCATCCAGGTTCACAACACTACTCGTGATTGGCTGTGTGGTGGCTGCAGCTATGGCACACATGTCATACAGTCTAGCTCTTTTCTTGTTAAATTTTAGGCTCAGTGTACTGGTTTCATAACTGATACCTATGTAACCAAACTTTCTTAGAATATCCAATCCTATGATTAACTGGTAGGGGCAATCATTAAGAGCTAGAAAAACTGCATCGCATTCTACTTGGGGCTCAAATCGTAACCTAGTGTATGCATCTCCTACTCCTTGTACTACACTTCCAGTAACTGAGCGGATAGACTTCATACAACTGCTTGGTTTGATTTCGATTCCCAATTGTTTACACAAAGAGGCGGTAATGGTACTCAACTGTGCCCCGGTGTCAATCAGAGCCTGCGTGCACTTGCCATTCAGTAACACCGATACTAATGACTGGTGGAACGCAGCTGTTGACTGACACAGTATGTCTTGTAGCATTGGTACAGTTAACATTCTCACCTTCTGTTTCCTAGCATTGTACCTGACTGGCCTCAAAGTTGGCTGTGCGCTGGTGGAGCCAGTGGTTTCTTTGTATCTTTCACTAGCCACCTCGGTTTCACTATCTAGGACGTCAGCCTCTGCCAACGCGGCAGTTGGCATGGCAACTATCGGTTGCGTCACTGTTTCATCATTTCTTTGTTCTATTTTTAGGTTGACTTGGGTGGCTGGCGCGGGTTGACTGATGGGGATTTCATCACTTGAAAGTTCATGTGACTCGTTATCCCTGGATCTCCTCCTATTTCGTCTACTCTTCCTCCGCTGCTGGCAGTGGTAGCACCTCTTGATGGCCCGAACCAACCTCCAAAGAGAATGAATAGTTACAACCAAACAACAGGTAAAGATCCATAACTGTTTGATGTCCATATTTGCCCAACCGGAAAAAAATGCAAATGCACCAGTGTTTACAATGCTTCTGGAGGCATCTTTCGCTGCCTTCTTGGCGTCGAACGAAGCAGACGCTGTTATTCCTAAGTGTTGCAGTATTAGAGATTGCTTGGCCTGCTCACTAGCCAAGTCATTCAGACTAACCTTGGATCTGAAATCTTGCCATTCATTCAACACTAAAGAATGTATTATTGTACCGTTTAGGGGAAGGGAAAGGCTGTGCTGGAGTAATTCAAATATAGCAGATTCAGGCTGTCCAAGGCTCCCACAGCTCTGAGATTTCCTGTTTTGTGGTGGTAGAAGTACTCTTTCCCTTCCAGCACTACAGGTACCTCTACATCCAGTAGGCAATCCCCTAGAGCTGCATTTTGGTACAATACATTGGTAATCGGGTCCAGGTGGAGGGTGTAATTGTCCCGATTCACTATAGCCATTACTGGCACCCTATTACTGCAGGTATCCGACGCAATAACATGATATTGGGTGACTTGTTGGCAAGGATATGCAGTAATGAACTTTCCTGTGATTATCGCGTATAAATAATTATACAAATACCTTGTGGTCAATGTAGGGTTAGCTACAATGGTAGTGGTAATCAGATTGGTCGAACTGATCATGTATTGGCAGGTGGACTGTAGCGCATGCTGAAACATAGTTTGCATATTGGTTTTAGTGCGCAGCTCTAAAGCTTGTAACCTACTGTTCAGTTCTGATGCTGTGACTGGTCCATCTTCTGGCAGGTCACCGGGGTTGGGAGTATCTCTCTTAGTCCTGTTGTTTCCCCCACCTCACGGCAATGTGTTGATCGGAGAAGACCACCCCTGCTCGCATGTACCCGTCATTGGTATCGGCTTGGATTGATGGAAGGTCAGTGCTAGCTCTCCATCATCTGATAGCCAGGTTTTCCCGCGCTGAGTGCCTGTATAGTTTCTACGAAAAGTGTATTCGCAATGTTCACTAGGATCAGGTGGTCCAGATGAGGAACGATTTGTCACGTAATTGACACTTACCTCGCTCATATTGGCAATGGTCCACCTGTCCAGCTGTACTTTCCATGGCTTCATTCTCACCATGTCTTTTCAGAATGATGGCACTGCTGAGGTACGCGTTGCTGGCCGTGAAGCTGTGTTCTTTACAACAGGTAAAACCCCCCATAAATTTGTAACTTACCCTATTGTGAGTGCACCATATATTGCTGTCAGCAGTCAATGTTCCAAACGTGCTTTGTTTGTCTTGAATCATCTGTTGACATTGGTTGTAGGTCACCTCCAATTCCTCGTGCTGGGTTGTCTTCTTCTGGTTGCTTTGAATGAAGTTGGCCATGGTGGTGACTGTGGTTTGTACCATCCTGCAGTGGTAGCCTATGGATCTGTACTGGATGATATTGGGTTTGTACAATTCCATCATCCTTGCCACTGGAAGGTCCTCATTTGTGTAGTTGGGCATTACACACTTTGGTGTTGCAGGTAGACGGAATTTGGCTATAGGACGGTCCGTCCTACAGATCATCGGACTCTGAGCGGCTACAGAAGGACAGAGTATGAGCAAACAGATAAACCGTGTGACAATTGCAGAAAATGTGCCACTTGTGCTAGCGACAGATCTCGTCATACAGATTAACATAGACAGAAGACTCAAAAATTTATGCCAAGTAACCTCACTTCCCTGTCTACATGTGCCTGTCTGTTCTCCTAAGCATCCATCTGTCATCTCCTCCTTCTCTCTGTTCCACCTCTCCTTGGAATGATCCATCTTCTGCTTGTCACCGTCGCCATCCTTGCCATTTTCAGCTCCTGTTGCTTTCTCGTCAGCTACCTCTACGCTACCTATCTCTTCTGCCACCGTTTCGTCCACCTCAAGCTGTACACCTCCACGTCAGCATCATCTATCTTCTCCCCCAATGCTTATTGGTCCAATCTCCTCCATCCATTGTATGACGTTACAGTCAAACACGCCCCCATTCTCAAACGCATTTACTCCTGCCATGTGTGGTGCCCTCCCTGCGCATACCTCCATATTGGCGGGCTGGATCCTGGGGATCTGTAGCGGACTGTGGCCATGCGTGTCTAGGTGGTGGGGGTGGAGGGTATGTATAACTGTGGTTAGGGGGTTGGTGACCTTGGTAGTGTTGCGGTGGTGGGTGATTATAATGGTTAGGTGGTAGATTATCATTAACATACCTCGGATTTTCCTTCCCATTATTCCTGTGGTAGTTGTTCTCCCTTGGTGGCGGGTCATAGCGTTGGTAGCCTTGGTTCCTTCCTTGTGTGTTCTGGGGGCAGTCAACGTTTGAAATGGCCTTTCCCATTGCATAGGAAGCATAGACCATCCTCACGCGCGGAGTTGCGTCCCCCCCTTCTGTCATTGTTGTTCCCTTTAGACTGCCTGTTGTTAGACGGCGGCTGGGGGTTGTTGGCGAACTGGTTGTTCTGGGGCGGGGCAGCATAGGCCATAGCGTCAGCACTGCTAGCTTTCCCTCCTAAGCTACTTATGGCCTTCTGTCCTGTCTCTACACTACATGCCATCCTGACAACCTCCTCCAGCGGCTTGTCAGATACGGTCAGCATGTTTGCCCTTATTCCTTCCTTCAGGTTCATCTTAAAGTGTAGGGCGACGAAGGGGTCTGTAAGGGGGGTTCCACCGGCCGTCACCACTTTCCTAAACCTCTCATAATACTCTTTCACCGTCTCCCCTCCTTTCTGCTTCGTCATGGAAATCTCGAGTGCTGTCTGGTCCGAACCTCTGCTCGCACCCAACTTCCTCTTCATGCCGTTGCACAGCTCCTTAAACGTGATCGCCTTATCCTCCTTGACCAGCTCATCATAATATCCTTTCGGTATACCGTGTAAATAAAAACTTAGAACTACAGTCTGACTTGCCGGTGGCACGTCGTTAAATACACAACATACGTTAAATTTGGAGAGGAACTCCCCCCAAGATAGATCTGCTGTACCGCCTCCATATGGCTTCAGCGCAAACTTCAACCACTCTTTGGGGCTGGTTGACTGCCCCCATCTCGGATTTTATATCCGCCGGCATGTCAATGTTGACATCCGTTCCTTGCGTCAGGTCCGATTGGCGCATCGACCTCCCTAGCAAGCCGCCAGTTTGCCCCATGGACTCCAAACTCGTCACCTCCTCCATTTTCGAAGTCAAGGTGGAAATACTTGCTGCCGTCTGATTGGCCAGCCTTGCCATGGCATCTTTCATCTCCTGGACTGCCTTTGCCACAGTATCTTCCAGGAGATCCTGGGTCGCTTGAGTCGCTGCCTCCTGGGCCTCCTGGACTCGCCTCAGCTCCCCCTTCATATGCTCCTTGTATTCCTCGAATGCCTCGTGAGAAACCTGAGCCATGATATGCAACAAAAAGAATAAAAGTTAGACAGAGAAAGAAACACAACATATAAGCTCTTCAGGAAGCGACGCTTCGCTGGGACCAGTGTAATACACCTCTACTTGGGTATTACCAGTGTAATACCCCTCTAAACCGTAGGGTATATTAGTGATTGCCTGATACTGTTAAAACCACCGCGATATATATGTTCAACTTGTGAATTGCTTGATTATCAGAATGGTCAAAGGGTAGACAACTCTTATTCAAATTAATTCACAAACTTCAATTTAAACAACTGCAAGGATAGACAACTTCTGTGCGAGATTAATGTGCAAGTTCAATTAGCCTTCTGGGAATTCTCCTCCAGTTATTGACAACTTCTATTTTAAATCTCTAATGTTATTTCTACTCTTACTCTTTAGACAATACAAAGACGGTTAATTACTCATTCAAAAGTATCCTTTTATTAATCCAGAAAATCCCTGCGCTGACTAGTCAGGGATAAAAAAACTGGAAAGATAATGCAAATACTTATCTGAGTTTCCCAAAATCCTTAAGAGTGTTATGTAATCCAAAATCCAGAGTGAGACGATGATACAAAAATAATACACTACACAAAAATAATTACACAATGCAAGAAGTAAGTCCAATGACTAAAAAGTAATACCACTAATGTTTGTAATACAAAAACAAAATTGCCACTGGTTAAAAATACAAGATTACTCAATTCAACTAAAACCATATACTGAACTTGGCTTCCAGAAGCTTTCTAATTTATATGTGAGTAAGCATGCGGATCTGGAAGTTGAGTGCAAATGCTGGAAGTTGCGTGCAAAGTCCAGCGGAAGATAAAACCAAAAATAATATATATATAGAATAATATAATCTGCATACCAGTATAATATCATTTAGTCTTAAACCAGAATCCGCCTTACTGAGTGCAATATGAAATGGTTAATACGGGTTTGCACTCAATTATTCCCATAATAGTGGTCAGTGTCATTCAAGCCTAAAGTTACAGCTGGTCACGAGAGCAGCCCTGGACGGTACGGCAGTGCCTGCACAAACATGTCTCCAATTGAATTTATTGTTCGGGTTATATGGGGAGTCTTCTTCTTGTCGGTGTGTTGTGTACATGGATCCCTAATGTTCATCTATTTCTTGTACGTGTTTTTGGTGAGGAGTTGTCTTCTTCTGTCATAATTGCTATAAGTCAAAACAACGCAAGGTATCACAGTAACATTTAATCATAGTCTCATAGGGCAAAATACCAGTGACTCGAGTCATTTGTGATTCCAATCATTTGCAAATCACCATTTTTTATGATTTGAGGCAAAAACTTGATTTGATTTTGACTTTTTTGGGGGTCAAGACGTGATTTGATTTGAATAAACTTGAATAACTCTGAAAATGATTTAAATTTTTTTCAAATCACAAACTTCTGTGTAGATTATCAAAGAACTAGTAAACTGTTGTGCTCATAACATGGACAAACCATAGGTATGTTCTGGCCACACACACAACTTTTCGTCGGGGGGCGGCAAATTGTCGAATCAGCAAATCCATGCCGCTCGCCGCCCAAGTTAACCGGCGCCGTACAACGCTGTTGAACATGCTAAAGTTTTTTAGTTTTCCGACGCCTCGACTATAATGTGATTGGCTAATCTTTGTCCGCGCTTGGTCAAGGTTAATTTGAAAAAGTTTTCCGCCAACATTACGTGTACTAAATTGTTGACATAAATATAACTGTTGCTTATTCTTATGATAAATGGTAAGAAAAAACATGATGATAATCACTATCACAATTAATTGTTTTTATTGTGACTGGTCATTGGTCCAATGAATATATTAATAAGCAAAGTAAAATAATTCTTATTATTATCATTATCCATGAAAAACTTATTAATTTATGATCATTGATAATTAATTAATTATAATTGATATTTACTAAACACTGAATAGCAAAGAAAAAATTAAGTAATAATAATAAATTTTCGTTAGTGA
The DNA here is from genome assembly GCA_945261195.1 of Cryptosula pallasiana. NCBI lineage: Eukaryota > Metazoa > Bryozoa > Gymnolaemata > Cheilostomatida > Cryptosulidae > Cryptosula > Cryptosula pallasiana. Next base: position 25,075 of record CALYOO010000349.1, read on the forward strand.
AAATAATTATTATAAATTACTGATCACTATGATTATATTTATCATGATTTTATTGTGAATTATTAGTTTCATTATTACTTGTTTTTCTTTGCACCAAAGGTGCCAAAGTCACATTTGCCGTCAGCCAGTGTGGCCTGTAGAAACCGTTCCTGTGATCAGTTCAGGCGCCGTGTCGAGCTAACGAGTGTCGCTGGAACAGAAAAAAGTCGTGTGTGGCCAGACCAATAGTTTTATGCGCAACGACTGTGTGACATGTAATAGAGAAACCTTGACCTTTTTCTTAGCGAGCATTACACTTTTTGCACCGAAATACTCACAGACCTAAAAAACTTGCAGATTGACCATCATTTGCAGTAATTCAAAAACATTGCCTTAATTACAGAACAAACAAGAAATGAGAGGTCAGAGTGGGATAACCACGGAGAACAAAAAAATAAAAGTAAATATGGATACGTTGAAGAAAGTGGTAATCAAGAAAATCGAAAACCATATCAAATCATACAAAGCATAGAACTTGTCTTGGGCTCAAAAGACAAGGAAATCAACCAAGTAACCCGCAAAAACAGCAAGGAAACCACTTAGGTATCAAAAGGTTTAGATGTTTCAGGAGATAAAAGTTATATTTTCATCGCCATTTGACAGAAAAAAAACTGAAGAAAAATCATCTCCATAAAACGTGTGTCAAAAAAGGAAAAGTCACCGAAAGATGAACACCCAAAAAAGAAACAAAATTGATAGAGGTCATGCATATGCCCAAGAATCTAGTATTACGAACAAACAAAAACAACTATCACATAGAGCATTAGAAAATGAAAGAGATCCAGCATGAGAACATGAAGAAAAAATGGGAAATGCATTATAAGCTGCGAAGCAGCAAAAGACATGGGAGGTCCCACAAAGACAGAAGAGAATCAAAGCAATCAACAGAATGGAAAAAAACTTGACATTTACAATATAGGTGCTCAGAACTAAAAGCCGATCCTACACAGGAAAAAAGCACAAATTAATGGCTGTATGAAGTTTGTTTTTGTGTTGCATATACAAAAAGAGTGGAATCTACCTACAAACTTATATTAGACACAGATTCAACACTTGCAAAGCTCATCAATAAAGCCTGAAGTTGGCACTTGAAAGAATTATTATATGAATGGTAACTTTGAAAGCAGAGCCGAAAAACGCACATTATGTTTGTCAGATCTAACAGGGCATCAGCAACTCTATGAAGCTAAGCAGTGATTATGAAAGTTTCATGCAATAATTGGAGTTGCCATTAGTCACTTTTCAAGCAAGACTATCTCATGTACCCAGTTTTTTCACTTTTTGTCAGGTATAAAAACACACCAGTTTAGCCAAGTTTAGTTGAAAACAATTGAATTTTTTTCGTTAATAACGGTTTTCGGCTGTCTCATGCTCCCTCCAATTTGCTGTATGCAACATTTTCTCACTCGAGACAACAATGAATAGTTTACCTTGATTTCAAAGGGTAAATAGAGCATTGGGGTGGAATACAATACAAAATGCGTATCTTCAAAATACTCAATTTCATAAAAAGCTTTTCTTTCCACACTAAGCGCAAACCATGTATAAAACATAGCTAAGTATTAGGTCAACATTTGAGGCATATGAGTATTTTGCTTAGAATATGCTAAGCATTTATTATTTGGAGTTGCATACCCCATTGTTTATCTTGGCAACTTTTACATTGATTTAAAAAAAAAAAAATTATTATTATTATTACTTGTCTAAAATTATTTAATTATATAATTATTGTTGTTGTTATTATTTTTACCATAATTATTATTTTCAGGAGTTATTGTACAGGAAGAACTGCGAACGATCTGTAACAAAGAACAGTGCAATTAACGATTCTACTTATTACATTTATTCTACTGTATCACGTGCATACAACGATCGATGTTTATACCCTCGATGTCATTTATTATTATTGTCACATGTTGTTATTTATCTTAAGGCTATATTTGGCACCGCCTCTCTTGTATATAAGTACGTTTTAGTCTCCTCACAAGGCAGTGTCCCTGAGGAGACTCACTGGTTTTATTCCGTTAAGAATACAAAGCAGCATACACTCTTTCAAGCCTTATACTTGAAACCTTTCACAGACGACTATACTATTCTAGAAGGATAACCGCTCTATACGACCTTCAGGTCTAAGTAGCAATCAGTGTTATCTGACGACAGTAGCCAGACGACAGGATCTGTTCGGCAGAAGACAGCTTCTAGTGCTCTCCCCCCAGCTGACATGCTGACGGGTAGGTGCCAATAAGCCCCTCTGACCAGCAGACTGTCGAGACAGACGATAGCTCTCTTGCCTAGAGGTAGTGCAGGTGGCTACCGGTATAACTAGTAAAACAGTTATAGGAAATTCCTGCACATTGGTGGCAGCAGTGGGATCTGCGAATCCCCTGACAAGAACCTCTAGGACAAGGCAGAGCACGACAGCAGACCATTGGCTAGCAGACCGAGCCATGAGCGTTGATCGCGATCCTACCACTAGGATCATGGGTCAGCTAACAAATATATTGGACCAAATTGACAGACCACACCCCCCACATGTGACTCCATTCAAGGCTCCTACGTACGATGGTACCGGATATGTCCAATATTTCCTCCAGCGCTTTCAGGAAGTGTCAAAGGCAAATAACTGGGCGCCGGCTACGGCCATCATACACCTGAGACAGTCCTTGCAAGGGAAAGCGCAACAGTGCGGAAGAGGAGAAACAATGTGGGCAATTATGGACTCACTAAAGGCAAGCTTCGGGCTTACCCGCCGAGAGGCTAGGGCCAGACTATCCGGCTACCGAAAGGAGCCAAGGCACTCATTGAGAGAGCACGCTCTGGCCATAGAGACTCTGGTAGAGACTGCCCATGACGACCTCCGCCCGCATGCAAAGGAACGAATATGCCTTAGAGCATTTTCAAAACACGCTGGGCAACGCCTACCTACAGAGGCACCTCCTGGCTATACAGCCGACATCTTTGGAGGCAGCTGTAAAAGCAGGTAATGAATACCTGCAGATACAGCCGACCTACACTGGACCTAAGGTCCGAACAGTAGAGATAGAAGAAGAGGAGTGCCAGCAAGTTAAAGCTCAAGGAACGACCCCTGGAGTAGAGGCTCACCTGGAGACGCTGGCCAAGGGCCTCAGTGGGCTCACGCAGCAAGTGGCCGCCCTCAAGACCACCCAGTCAGACAGCATGACCGCTCGACCACCCAAAAAGATCGTCAAGTGCTGGAAGTGCCAGAGACTAGGACACACCCAGAGGGAGTGCCGTCAAGACACCTACCAGGGAAACGCAACCGGCCCGCAGCAGAAGGCAGACCTACTGGCTGCAGATGGGCCCATGGAACCAAGAAGCCAAACGGGTCTGGAAGACAGACCCAGGATGGGTGGCAAGGAGTGAGGCGGCCCGCCTACACTCCACCCATACCACAGCCGGTATCGGTTCTGACCCAGAACAGGTTTGCCGACCTGTCCGCCCTAGAGGGAGACTTATCTGACGATGAGGGACCACCGTCGGTTTCTGCTGAGACATACACAGGAAGGAAGAGGCCAGCAGAGCAGTGGCGAAGACAGGTGCAGACTCCTGCTCAACACAGGAGAGAGCCCCAAGCATCGCCTGGACTGCCAGCAACAGCCAAGCAGTGGCGCAAACAGGTGCAGACTCCTGCCCAGCACAGGAGAGAGCCCCAAGCATCGCCTGGACTGCCAGCAGAGGCTATCCCTCTCACATCTTGTGTAAACCAGATGGAACGACCCCATAAGTCCAGCTACTACCTGCCGGGCAAGGTGGAAGGGAAGACCGTAACCTACCTGATAGATACAGGTTGCAATACCAACCTGCTATCAAAAAGCGTGTACGACAAGCTACCAGACAGCCGGAAAGCCACACTACAAGAGTACGACTCCCATGGTTTGATGGCAGATGGGATTAAACTCCCATTCTACAGTCTACTCAGTGTGTCAGGACGAGTACGGTCTGTGGCATATACAGAGACGTTCGTCGTTACGCAGATTAGCGAAGATGTCATCCTTGGGATGCCATTTTTGGCTAATCAGAAGTGCCGTATGGGCTTTGATCAACCAGTACTGGTCATGCAGGGCCGGGAGCTGGTTTGCATCGACCGTTATGGGAGGGCACTGATCTCCAAAGTCCAAGTACTTCGGAGAACCGAGATCCCCCCACAGACAGAGGCTACCATACCGTGTCATCTTGCCGCACGGAGCTACTGTCCACAGGGCGTGATCCAGAGTTTACCAGGGAGCCTACCTTTGGCTACGAGTGTAAACTCGCCGGATGAACAAGGACGGGTGTTGGTCAGATGCCTCAACCCTACCTCGAACGTGATAAGCCTGCCGGCCGGCAAGGTTATCGGAACGTTCACAGGGGTAGCGACCGATGAGGTACAGCAGACTACCCCCGGGGTCCCAGCTGGGTCGGACCCGACAGGTTCACCTGTACCTGACCACTTGGTGGAACTGTATGAGCAGGCGAGCAGAGGGTGCAGGGACGAGCAACAGATGGAACAGTTGAGGGGATTGCTTAGGAAGTACGAGGCCGTGTTTAGCAGAAATAGCGGTGACATTGGCCGTACTGACCTTGTAGAGCATGCCATTCCAGTTGCCGAGGGCACCAGACCGGTTTGGTTGCCTCCACACAGGCTGGGACCTGAGAAAGAGGTTGAAACTGAACAGCAAGTGAAAGACCTGCTAGAGAAGGGACTGATTGAACCCGCAGACGGGGCCTGGAGTTCCCCGGTGGTGCTAGTACGCAAGAAAGACAGCACGTGGCGATTCTGCATCGACTACCGGAGGCTAAACGATGTCACTAGGTAGGAGGCCTATCCTATACCTAGGATAGACGAGTCCCTTGACGCCCTAGCTGGCAAGTACTTTAGCACATTGGACCTGACCAGTGGGTACTGGCAGGTGCCGTTGGATGCAGACGCCAAGGAGAAGTGGGCATTCATCACCAGGAGTGGACTATGGCGTTGGAAGGTGCTGCCCTTCGGGCTGACCTCGGCCCCCGTCACGTTCCAGCGTTTGATGGAACGAGTGCTGCAAGGGCTGCACTGGAAAACGCTGCTGCTCTACCTGGATAATGTGATTGTGATTGCACCCGACTTCGAGACACACCTGCAAAGGCTGGGAGAGGTGCTGAGTAGGCTACAACAGGCCAACCTTAAGGTCAAGCCGTTCAAGTGCGAGCTACTGCAGCAACGGGTCAAGTACCTGGGGCATGTAGTGAGTGCGGAGGGCGTAGCCACTGACACGGAAAAGGTACAGGCCGTAGCCGAATGGACACCCCCCAGGGACATCAAAGGACTGCAAGCCTTCCTCGGCACAGCAGGGTACTACAGGCAGTATCTGCCAGGGTACGCCACCACTGCTAAGCCTCTGACTGTCCTGACCAGCAAGGACACTCCCTGGAAGTGGGGAGAGGAGGAGCAAGTGGCCTTTGAGCGCCTGAAGCAGGGACTCGTACAAACACCAGTACTAGGCTACCCAGACCCTGCCAAGACCTATATCCTGGATACGGACGGCAGCGCCGTTGGATTAGGGGCAGTGCTGTCGCAGGTACAGAACGGACAGGAAAGGGTCATTGCTTACTATAGCAAGACCCTAGCACCTGCCGAACGGAACTACTGCATGACTCGGCGCTAGCTACTGGCTGTCGTCAAGGCAGTCAAACACTTTCGGCCGTACCTCTACGGTCGAAAGTTCAAGCTCTGCACCGACCATGCATCCTTAAGGTGGCTGTGCCGGCGGAAGGAGCCGTCCCACCAGATTGCGAGGTGGCTGGAGATTCTCGCCGAGTTTGTGTACAAACTCGAACACAGGGCTGGCAAACAGCATGGGAATGCTGATGGTTTGAGCAGACGCGAACCTTGTATGGACTGCCGTCAGTGCAGTGCCATAGAGCAGCGGGATGGTGGGCCAACCCACGCTGAACTTGCCAGGGCCCCTGGATCAGAATCCCAGTTAGCGAGGCCTCCTGTCTCAGAGGACGTGCTACCAAGAAACCGGCAATACGATCCTGTACCAATGAGAAGCCTAGAGGCAAAGGCAGACACGCCATAGCTGTGTGTGGTCACCAGTATGGAGCTGGTTGAACAACTGCGTACCGGCCAGAACCCAATGGCCAGAATGTACCAAGAGATCAGAGGTGGCAGGCCAGTGACCAAGAGAGAGTTGGAAGAGGGGAGTAGAGAGCTGCGGGCGCTCTACAGTCGCAGGGAGGCCATGGCGGTACAGCCAGACGGCACTCAAAGGTCGGACCAGGCTCTGTGTAGTCTGCTCGTCGTCCCGACGCTGACGGGTGATATGGGAGACGCATGGGCTGTCCCATGCTGGTGTAAATCGCACCAGAAACCGGATCCAACTCAACTGGTACTGGCCAGGAATGTCTGCCGAGGTACGAAGACTGGTCAAGTCCTGCGAGGTCTGCCAAGTGGCCAAGAGAGGGGGAGTGCAGCCAGTCCAAGAGAGACAGGTTGTTCGCCGGCAGGCCTTGCCAGAAGGTAGCCGTGGACCTGGTTGGACCCCTCCCAGAGACCAGGCGGAGGAATAAGTGGATCTTGGTGATATCCAATCACTTTACACGATGGCACGATGCCATCGCCATTCCGGACGCCACGGCCCTGGATGAACGGGTGTTCTGCTACTGGGACTACCAGAGGAGCTCCACGCGGACCGGGTAGCGCAGTTTGAGTCGCGGCTCATGGCTGAACTCTGCGTCCTGTGGAACGTCGATAAGACACGCACCACGCCCTACCACCCACAGGGTAACGGGGTAGTAGAGAGACAGAACCGGACGTTGGGTGACTCTCTACGGACACTTCTGCTCAGACGCGGACAAGAGGAGTGGGACTTGCTGCTGCCCCAGATAATGAGGGCGTTCCGCGGCACCCCACACTCTGCGACAGGGGAAACTCCAAACTACCTCATGCTGGGCCGGGAAGTCAGATTGCCCGACCAGCTGGATGGTAGGCCCGCAGACACAGATAAACAGCTGGTGACCGAATACGCTCTCCAGATGCAGGAGGACCTGAAGGCAGCTCACGACCTGCTCCGAGAGCAACAAATAGAGGTCAGTCAAGACGATACATAAGAGCCATTACTCTACATACCCGATGACTTGGTAGTGCTGGAGAACAAGAGGAGGGTGAAGGGCAGTAACATCAAGTTGCAACCCAGTTTTGCTGGACCATATCGAGTGGTGGAGGCCTATCCCAACCATACTTACCAGATAGAGAAGGACGGGCAGACGTCCATACAAAACGAGCGGCGCCTGAAGGAATACTGACCCTGCCATGAGCCCACACGGAGGGCACCAACCAATAGAGAAGCCGCCCTACGCCCCAACATGAAGGGTGCAGCTAGACGAAAAGGTCGTCCCCCCGCATCCGGTGTAAGACAACCACCAGACCCTGGTGCCCAGCCAGCAGAGATCAGGACACCAGAGAACAGAGAGACCGCCCAAACAAACCTACAAGCTCTGGAGCACCAGCTCAATCAGTTGCCGGCTCTAATGGAGCAGGCAGCTAGGCAAGCTGAGCCCCAACAACCCACGGACAGAGGTTGGGAGTTGATACCCAACAACAACACAAGGCTGAGTCGACACGAACAATGGGAGAGAGATAGGGAGTGGCCAGCGTTACCAGATAATGGTGCGCCTAGTCCATCTTCCCCTCAAACTCCCACCACAGTAGAAAATGCTGCCGACAGTCAAGAGCCAGAGCCAATGGTAGACGATGCCACGGAGGCAGTAGAGGAAGAGCTAAACATCAGTGAAAGGCCAACAGAGACAGGCAGGCCCAAGAGAAACACCAGACCACCGTCGAAGTTGGCCGATTACCAATGCTATCAGATGGCCAACGAAGAGCCAACCCGACGAGACAACCCATTACTGTCACCTACGGTAATGGAGCAATACCTAGCACCTTCAGAACACAGTAACACTCCAAAAAATATATTATTGGAGTTAAAACGATGTTCTGAGGGTAAGGCATTGCCTAAGTCATTAGAAAATGCAAAAGAATACTGGAGAAAGTTAGCCGCACAGCAAGGAAAATAATTAAATAATAAACTTACCTCTCACAACGATGCCAAAGCCTACGCCGACGAACGAATACCAGGGGAAAGCGACATCTGGTATAATTCTATTACTAGAGCACTAGAGGATGACTCTATGGGTAACAAATCGCTTGCGGCACCAAGCTCCACAGCTAAACACCCAAGCGATGACGTAGGGAGAACAGCCACGTGGGCTGATGACGTCGAGGAGGAGAATACAAAACCCTCTAATCAACGAGGTGCTGACTCCACACAGCGGCAAACTTGTTCTCAGCAAAACGAGGAACTGTCACTTGGCAGCAAATGTTCAAACAACACACACGATTTACAACTACTCTCCACAGCAGAATTAATTAAAATTGCAACAACAGCCGTAGAAAGGATGAATCAAAAGAAACAAGCAAAACTGGACGTATCATTAGAAGAGGATGCCGCCATAGCAGAGCAGATAGTCGGGGAAGACTACTTGATGAAAGTGGCCAGCGAGTTAGAAAAAAGGCAACCTCCATGCACCAACCGCGTAGCTACAAAGGAGGAGATGCATACGAAAAGACAAGCACAGCTAGGACAGGAGGTAGTACAAGTAAATAAAGTCTCTGTTGCCGAGGAACTAAGAGTGAGTGTGACAAAACAACTGAGCGAAAGTACGGCAACCCATACTACGTGGTTGTCGACCAATACACCTACCGCCCTGAAGAATATGGTCACGAAGGTGGATGACACTGAGGATGAATGGCGGTGTGATAAGTGTAACTACACCAACGCCCGCAAGCGGGTGGTGTATCACACACACCAACATTACGTGTTTTATTTTTGCACGTGCAGCAAAAAATCAGCATCTAGAGATGCGTTACGAAAACACATAACCAAGCATAACAAGTCAACAGCCCACGGAGGACTTCTGGCGCCCCTGTATGAAGTAGATGCTGATTCCTACCAGGAATTCGCCCGATTTATGACGTGGCCACAACCGCCCCCCTTCGGGCGGCCTCTACCCATATCGGAACAGAAAGCCAACCCCACACCAGCACACAAGCGTGCCATTTCAATACAGGACAGACTGGGAGCACCAACGCAGGCGAGTAGCCCTATCAAAAAGCTACCTCGTGAACTGTCACCTTATTATAAACCCAGGAAAGTAGAGACCACGGCAGAGCAAATACGACGCACCGTAATGCTCAGCAAGCAGCTAGACAAGCAAACTGGCAAGCGTCGGGAGACACACAGACGGACTGAATCTGCTGCCGCTGCACACCGACGGCCCAGGGACGTGACGCCAGTCACGCTACGCTCTACAGTAGAGTATGCCGGCCCTAGAAGGAGAGAAGACCCGTACCAACAAGAACAAAGAGAGAGAGGAAGGCGGCTCGAGAGAAAGAGAGCAGAGCTGAACAAGCTAACCGAGGACGCTTACAGACTGCTGCGTCAGGCTCAGGACGTAAAGGAACAAATCAAAAGCCTGGAGAGCCATACTAATAAATAAAGCGAACGTTTGTGACAACCAGTCACCCTACTCATGTACAGTACCTACCTTATTTACCCACCTTACCTACCTATTTACCCTTTATATGCCATCCTGTGTGCTACATATCATGTCTAAACAATATTGCTGCAATTACCATGTGTTCTATGTACGTTTGCCAACAAACTTATATTATATTTTTTATTATATTGGTGCATACATCTTGGTATCGATTCATCCTTCTTATTTCCCTGTACTGTTACATTGGTCCCCTACGTCGACCAATGGGGGGACTGTGTACAGGAAGAACTGCGAACGATCTGTAACAAAGAACAGTGCAATTAACGATTCTACTTATTACATTTATTCTACTGTATCACGTGCATACAACGATCGATGTTTATACCCTCGATGTCATTTATTATTATTGTCACATGTTGTTATTTATCTTAAGGCTATATTTGGCACCGCCTCTCTTGTATATAAGTACGTTTTAGTCTCCTCACAAGGCAGTGTCCCTGAGGAGACTCACTGGTTTTATTCTGTTAAGAATACAAAGCAGCATACACTCTTTCAAGCCTTATACTTGAAACCTTTCACAGACGACTATACTATTCTAGAAGGATAACCGCTCTAACGACCTTCAGGTCTAAGTAGCAATCAGTGTTATCTGACAACAGTAGCCAGACGACAGGATCTGTTCGGCAGAAGACAGCTTCTAGTGCTCTCCCCCAGCTGACATGCTGACGGGTAGGTGCCAATAAGCCCCTCTGACCAGCAGACTGTCGAGACAGACGATAGCTCTCTTACCTAGAGGTAGTGCAGGTGGCTACCGGTAAAACTAGTAAAACAGTTATAGGAAATTCTTGCACATTATTGTTGATCAGATTATCCTGATCCCACAAATAACAATAATATATTAATTCACAACATACAAATGATAATAAAAATAATTTGTTCAAACCTTCAAACCTGCCTTTATTGGTGCTGGCTTCAAAATAATTAATAACTGATAATAATAAATATCAATAATAAGAACAGCCGAAAATAAACTGAGGTCTAATAAAAAGTTCGAAGCAAAACATACCTGATCAAGCTATGGGCCAACGATGGTAGGTAATGTGTACTATAATTTTCTGCACCGGCGACCATTTGGTCGCCGAAGCTGTCCCTTTGACTTAGGCCCACAAACCAGCACAAAAAACCCCGCCCACTAAACCAATCATCCAATAAAATCCATTTAAAAGTTGCCAAGATAACAATGGGGCATGCCACTCCCAATAAAAAACGCACAGCATATTCCACGCAAAATTTACATAATGCCTCAAATGTTGGCCTGAAACTTACGCTAGTATAAACAATAGGCGAGAGACTAGTCAAAAGCATACAAAATTCATGTGACAGTAAATGCAATCTCAATGAAAATGCTGTAACAATTGGTGAAGGAAGCATGCCGGAAGCTAACGACACTCATCGTTTCCTGACAATAACACTTAAGTTTCAGCTCGTAATTTGTGAGCACATTTGTACCCTGAACATCGCAACTAATGATGGTAGAGCTAAAAAAATGGCACAAAAAACGGCATATATAACACTAATTGATCATCAACCAATTTTCTCAACAACCTATCATGCCGCCTAATAAACCCTGCTAAATCGGAAAATGGGCATATTAGCGGTCATTCTCTCCAAAATAATCAAAATCGCGGTTGATAAAAATAACACCAATATGTGGTGAAACACTAGGTCTGTACTTCAGTGGTTTAATAACGCCAAACTTAAAAGGAACTCTTTTTTCATCTGCTTTGATGCGGTAGAGTTTTACACTTCCTAATCGAAGATAGTGTGGGAGATTTATACAATGCTTAGTTGATTTCGGCCACCTTACCCCCCACCCCCCACAACCCCCTACACCCCTTGCTGTGTTTATAGAAAGAGTGTGAAGTGACTCCAGAGCCTTTTCCCCCGACCGTAGCACACCGAATCACCTAAAAATCTGAGACCCGGCTACCCCAGGCCAGTATCCAGCCTGTATACTGTCTATATAAATATAAAGACCCAGGTTTCCACGGGTCTGTACCCTGGGTTCACAAAGAAAAAATAGCTGCCATGAAGAGCCTGAGGCCCTAGGAGTCCAAAAGTCGGCCCCCTATTGAGACCGGATATTTACAAATAGTTAAGACCAGAGACTAGGAAGCCAGCCTGCCAAATAAGGAGTGGATAAGTTCCATCGCCAAAAAAGAGCGGGAAAGCACCCCCAGAGCTGTCCACCATGTGCTTCATCTTGTTTGTATTATTGTATTGCCTATGATGATTTGTTGTATAATTCTATTGATATTTGTGATTCGCTCACCCTAATAAGAGGGTGAGAGTTCCTGGTCATCTCCTAAATGAGTATGTTCAGTGAAAATAGGACCTTTCAAATATCAAAAAGTATCAAAGTCGGCAGGCTCAAAGTCAGCAAACACAGCTCATAACAAGGTAATCACAACATTATCTCATTTCTTGAGACCTCTAAACTTGAGATTTTTAATTTTTTGATTGAATGATGAGAAATAAATTATGAGAAAAACAATTTATTTCTTCTCATTAATATTACGTAAAGCTAGATGAAAATAAAAAAGGCAATGTTTACGAGCTAATTACTGTTGACCCACGTTATAGTATTGTGCTAAACTTAATAAAATCTGAAACTAGAATGGCTTAGCAACAACTGGTAAGTGAAAAACTGTTGACAAATATCAACAGTGACAAGATAAACTGTAGTTGAATATTATGTTATTAATCCTAAGACAAACCTCCGTGGAAATACATGCTGGCTTCAAGACGTTTTTTCTTACGTAGAAATGAAATTGTCAGCTAAAACTTACAAGAAGTTAGAAGAAAAGTCTCATAATTATACGAAAATGACAGCAAATGTTGAAAATGCCAATCTAGAATGAACTTGGGTGATAGTTTAATAGCTGTCACGTAACCTCCGTTCTAATCGCTGTTACGACAACCGTTCTTGATTTGACTATCATTGCCGCGATTTTTGTAGTTTTTGATGGATCTCAAGCTAGAGTAGTTGTTCACCTTATTAACTTTCTCATA